>OMKK01001069.1:5649-27509 GCA_900302305.1 Polymixia japonica | reverse complement strand
GCCTCTACAATCCTTTACTCTAACTCATATACCGTAAACACCTATGTACCATGACTTCTCCATCGCAATCCTGCCTTCCACAACTCTACCATGACCCAGTGTACCTGTACAACAACACTATGTTCCTGTACCACAACCCAGTGTTCCTGTACAACAACCCTATCCTCCTGTACTACAACACTATGTTCCTGTATCATAACCCAGTGTTCCTGTACTACAACCCTATCCTCCTGTACTACAACACTATGTTCCTGTATCATAACCCCGTGTTCCTGTACTACAACCCTATCCTCCTGTACTACAACACTACGTATGTTCGTGGACCACAACACTATATTCATGTACCACAACCAATGTTCCTGTAACACAACCCAGTGTTCCCGTACCACAACCCCACTTTCCTGTACCACAACCCAATGTTCCTGTGCCACAACCTCATCCTCGTTTCAGCAGTCACAGCCTTGTACCTACTGTTGTAAGCCCATACTGTCTCCTGTGTCCTCCATGGCGTTCCCCAGAACAGTGACCAGTGTAGTGAATGTGACGGCGGCCGTACACTCAAGTGATGCTCTGGCCGTCTGTCTGTCTGTCTGTCTGTCTGTCTGTCAGGCGGCAAACCCGTTGCTGTCTGTGTGTCTGTCTGGGCTGCAGCAGTCTCTGCTAGAACTACATCAACTGTGATGCCAATGACTCCCTATTTTATGGCCAGAGTCCCCATTTCATTTGAGAACTCTTTTGGACTAAGACGTTGATTAACTTAAAAGTTGACTAGAAGATGAGCAAAGACATTGAATAGAAAGGGAAACATTGCTGTTTGATTACATAACATTTCTAGACCTATTTTAACTTTACCTCAGCTAACGGTTTCTTAATGTAAATTGACATTATTTTTATCTTTATGAATACAACATTCTACAGTGGGTTTTTGGATGATTCTTTTGTTCCCTCTTGATTTACGTATTCCACCATGTATTACTGTTACAAATAAACACATCCCAAATGACTAATATGTGTATTTATGTGTCTTTGCTGTGTCTTTGATGTGTGTGTGTGTGTGTGTGTATAAGAGGCAAAGAGAGAGACTAATGGTGTGTGCCTGGCAGAGGTGACCCCTGTGTATCAGTGGTTAGTGGGAAGCAAGGAACGCAACGCTACTTTGTTGTAATTTAACACAGCTTTAATGGCCTGTCACGTCCCACTGCCCTGACAGCCTCTAATGCAAGCTGTCATAAGCTTTATTAGTACCCAACTACAAAGCAAGGTCTTTCGATCCCTTCCTCTAATTTCCTACTCTCTATGGGAGAAAAAATAGAGTCGGGACAAGGGAAAAACATACATTTGTTAATTTCACAACATAGAGAACAAACACTTGTAATTGTGAACGCTGCTTTGTCTTTGGTAACTCGTTACATATACGGTGCTGCGTCTTTCCCACTTCAGAGTTGTATCGGTGAGCAACGGCAAAGTGAGAAACAGGCCTACAGGTACCTCGTGAGGAGAGTTCAGCCCTGTGTTAGTCCTAAGATCTCTGTCTCTCTCTCACTGCCTTCCCTATGGGTCCATGACACCTGTCAGTGAATGTTAGGGTCTGTTAATAGTTTGGAATGGATAATAACAGTCAGAGAATCTCCTTCGAAAGCGCTTTGATACATAAATCTACCTTGAATAAAAGTAGAATTACTACTCGGGTCCTCCAGAGTCCTCCATTGAAAATGCTACTTGAAGTGGGAGGCAGGAGGACAGGAGTTGCTCAGTGACATTCTTTTTTTTAATGTCATGACGTATAGTAGTACTAAAACGGTCGACTCTCTGCATTGGCTTTGCAAGGCTCAGGCTGATTTAAAACAGCAGATGGTGTGTTGAGCCATTTTCAACCCATGAAATGCCAATTTTTATAGATTTGGTGCCAATGTCAATATTAACACCAAGATGGATGTGTTGTATCATAGTACAGTCATATAATTTAGTTTACAGCTCAAAAACGTATACAGTAAGTATACAGTACCTCTTTAAGTGAAAGTAGAAGTATTTTGACATTATTATGCTATAATTAAGTACAAAAAGTAAAAGTATGCATTCTATATTGCTCATATTTCAGTGCTTGAGAGTGTTCAACTTGATGAACCTGATGCATTACCCTCTAAACGTTAAAGGGGTTGGTGGTCCACTTACACTCGTTTTGAATACTTCCTCTTAAAGTTGACAGGCTAGTACATTGAAGTATCATTTTCATTGTCTTATCTAGTGTCTGTATGCAAAAACAAGGTAAATAGAACTGCATCGCTCAGATAAATGTAGTGGAGTAAAAAGTAGTACATTTCCTTTTGAAGCTTAATGGTTAAAAGTCTCCTCAAAAGGAAATAGTCAAGCAAAATACATGTTCCTCAAAACTGTCCCTAAATACATTACTAAATGTGTAAATGTACTTAGTCACTGTCCACCACTGCATATTATAAATACCTGTGTTCTGTGTAACTATAGCCTGGAATGTTGATCAGTGTCTTAGTTTCCTCTTTCTTCTATGTTTATCTTGAGTATTCAATATAAGATACACAGGCAACATATCCATCGCACCTCCAATATCACAGTGACGCGATCACAATCTACAGCCACATAAAACTTGCTGTTGCTGTTCTCCAAAAGATTCGTTAAATATTATGAAAAAGCAATGGGTACGGGTGCCACACAAAAGAACTTTTTAATAGTTTTTAAGGCAAGACTCGCACACGCCTAAAGAGACTCGATGACACTGACTCACATGTGCGCGTACACGCCGTGCCAGCCGGGCCGCATTCCTGGAGGATAAGAAAGAAAGAAAGAAAAAAGAAACCAGGCGACGAGTTGTTGATCGTTCCGTATGAGGCATTAAATTCACGCGCTCGACCGGGACTAAAGACCCGTTTGACGAGATTGACTTTTCGCAAGATGCGCGTGAATATTCCCTCATCTTAATTCCTACGTCGAAACCATTCTGCGCGCGGCGGACGCACGCAGCGGACGCAAACAGCGGACTGACGCAGGACGTAGGAGTTGATACTATAACCTCTTGAAAGTAGATGAGAATAGACGCAACGTTTAAAGGGAGAGTCGTCGGAGTACTTTAATGAGATATATTCATCTTGTGGAGAATGTCCCGGAAATAGACACACACACACACACACACACACACAACACACAGAGAATGAGAGGCTGAAGAAGAGCAGTGGTGTTGACTCAGAAACGAACTATTTCGGATTTTGGATTTTCAAGACGCACGATGGATCAGGTATGATGTGTTATTATTTTTCCCGATACCCAAAAAACGAATTTATGATGGTGATAGCAATAGTTGCAACATTTTTTTAAGCCGTCCTCTCTGCTGTGAATTTACTTTCTGTCATGTCATTTCAGAAGTCACTTTGGTGTGAATACATAAAGAATGTTTGGCAAATTCATTCGTTTTTTTTTTTTTGAACGATAGACTGGGGAGACATGTTTGATAGACATATTGTGTGTGTGTGTGCGTGTGCGTGCGCGTGTTCGATTGTAACTGTGTATTAGTGTGTTTGTGTGCGCGCGCGTGCAGGTGTGTGTGTGTGTGTGTGTGTGTGTGTGATAGAGAGATCGGGGTGGGGGGTGGATGTATTTTAAAGACATATAGGCCATTGTTCAGAATGATTGAGGTTGATCAGTCACAGGATTCCAAAGCAGGTCCATCCACTTTCTCAACTCAGCTAAGACAGACTAATGGGCCAATAGAAAAAACCAATAGCAACCAAACACTGTGGATTTGATTATTGTTATTATTTGAAATATAAAACTCTTGATATAATTTAAAAAACAGTATTTCATTTTTTGATTTTATGTATAAAAGAAAGAACTATTTAAGCTTTGATTGAAACAACAATTTCTGCAAAGCCAATGCCATTAAACGTAGCCAAACAACAGTATTGTATCTCCTGGTAGTGTCTGACGTGTCTCTTTCTCCAGGAGGACACAATGGACTTTAAGGCCCTGAGGGCTAAGTTCCAGGATGAGGAAATACTCCTGAAGCAACCAAAGTTCAAACCTGCCCTCCTAGAGAAACCCAAGGTTGTTCCCCCTCCCCACAGCCCCACTCACCACCTGCCTGCAGGGGCACGCCCCTCCCTCCTCACTTCCATCAGCCAGATAGATGGAAAGGCCGCCTTCGCCCCCAGAGTGGTCTTCAAGGAGGACAAGAAGGAGAGCAAAAAGCCCCTGATCCAGCCTAGCTTGAAGACCAAGGAAAAGAGCGAAGGGAAGCTGAAACTGGGTAAAGACAAGTCAACAAAGGGGAGCAAAGAGAAGCTCGACGCAGACGGGAAGACAGATTCCTTGGATAAGAAGCCGAAGAAAGAGAGCGGTAAAGACAAGAAGCTGCCGTTGTTGTTTCCTGTAGCATCTAAGGAGGGCACTGCTGAGCTGGTACCCGCCACGCCGCCACCTAAACCCACCACGCCAAAGAAGAAGCCTTTTTTTGCAGGCCTCAAGAAGTCTGTGAAAAAAGGATCAGCTGAGATTACGGCGGATCCCATCCTAGATGCTCCCAGCCCTGATATTTCTGGACCAGCCCCTCTTCTCCCAACTAACCTTACACTTGGTAAAACAACCCCGGAGCCCCCTGTTGAAACCCAAACACCAAAGGCTGTTACTCCACCCAACCCCACCTTTCCTGACTACAGCTCTGTAGCAGCCCTTACCCCACCCTCCTTTATCCCTGACCCTCCCAACAACCTCTCACAGGAGGCCTTTATTCCTGATATCCCAGCGCCGGATGTCCCCTCCCTAGAGATGAAAACCCCCTCTGAGATAGAAACCCCCGCAATGCCTGTTTCAGTCTCTCCCAGACCTACCACTCCCACACCCGTCATCCCTGCCCCATCTAGCCCAGCCCCAAGCCCACACGACACCTGCACGCAACCGGCTGTCTCCGGGCCTCCGTCACCTGCTGCCCCGACTCCGCCTCCACCATCCGAGACAGAGATTTCAGCCGCAGCCGGTGTCGGAGCAGCGGACGGGCCCGCGGTGGAGGAGAGCCCTCCGTCCGCCCCGTCGTCTCCTAAGGCTGAGAGGCCGGTCTCAGCGCTGTCGGCCCTGGAGCGAGCGGAGGAGATGAACCCGGGAAAGAGGACGTCCCCGTGTGACCAGAGGGTCTTCAATGCTCTGGAGAAAGCTCGCAAGAAGCTCAGGTAAGCATGACATCAGCATCAGGTATTACAAAACGCACCGACAAAGAAATCTACGAACACGGTTCAAGACAGAAGTTGTTGAAGTATAGTTAAAAGTATAGTTGAAACATCCATGGGGTGAGGTAGAATTTTATGTAGATTTATTCTGTATCCAATGGTTCTAACGAGAGGTTCTATCATGTTAATGAAGCACGCTGCCTGGTCTGTCCCCAGCCCCCTAAACGCCGCCACCACGTCGTCCTCCGTCACCCCGGCTCCAGAAGAACTTCACCCTCCCGTCAGCCCCACCCGCTCTCTCCCCGACCTTCCACCGATTGACTATGACGATCGGGCGGCGAACGCAAAAGCAGCTCAGGTCAACGGCTTTGACCACAGTAAGTCTAGACAGGTCACAGCGAAGTTCCTCTTTCTCTCTCTCTCTCTTCTGCTCTCTCCACCTGTCTTCACCCCTCTATTCTTGTGATCCCGTATTTGGATTTGCTTATACGTTTGCCTTCACCGTGAACGTTAGGTACACAGGGACACACCTCATGGCATGCACGCCAGACAACAGACTGCACAGCCACGGAATCTCATTTAAACACGAGGCTTCCAGGTATGCAGGAAGGTCCTCGTAGGTGTCAGAAAGGAGGAGCAGTTTTAAAGATGGAGAAAACCACAACAGTGCTGGAATACCTCTCCTGTGCCAGAAACCACCAAGCAGTAGGGAGGGCAGAGCCTGGTGGAATGTCAGCTATGACACGTCTGTCACCGTCAACATGGCTTGAAGCTGCAGACTCACACTGTTAAACATCTATGAAGTGCACGCTGATGTTATGCTCAAAGAATTGTACCCGAGCGGAGCATGTTTATTGCATGCGAGCGTCGCTCTGTGTGCGTGCGTGCGTGCGTGCGTGCGTGCGCGTGAGCGGTACATGTGTTTGTGGAATTCATACAGAATTATGTTATTTTTAATTTTATTTCTATATTATCAACGATCATAATTTAGTGGTTTGCTGCTTGTGCAATATAACATTTTAAGGAGGTTTCTAAAAGTTTCTAGCTATCATTAGAACCCAATAATACAAGACAATATTTTTAAGAAACCAATGGCAGTGTATGATTTTCTAAGCCCTAGCCCTAATAGATTCCTATTGGGAAAGGAATGTTATAGTGTTATAGGACAGTCCAATTCATATAGATGTTCAAGTGGATGGTTTTTGGATTGGAAGAACAGCCTATAACATATTTTGACTAAGGAGTAATGTACTGCAGTACTGCAATTAACTGTCCTGGTTTCTACTGGTCATAACTCTGCTTTATATACGCAGTTCTATCACAACAACTTAGACAGTGGGTTGGACTGGTTTGTTTTCCTCAAGATTCAAATTCTTCCACTTAGCTAACTCCTCTCCTTCCCTCCCTCTCTGTCTTTTGAAACTTGATGTTTCACTTTATACAGTATATTATGTTCACATGTTCTTGCTGCTAAAATGGGAAGTCTACTGTATTTTATGTTCAGAATTGGTTTTGTAATCCGAATTTCCTTCAGAATGTCTGAGAAACTAGTCAAACACAATTGGGATGATGGTAAAATAACACAATATGATGGGGATGATATAATTATTTTCAGGGCAACCCTCTCCAATGTTGGAGGGAATTACTGAAGAGGGATCTGACGTCATCCCAGAGCTGTTGGACGTCCCACCTCCTCCACCCCGGAAGTCTCTCCCAGACCCCCAATCTCTGGGTCCGACTCCAGTGAAGCCTGCAAGACCGCCCACTGTCGACCAGACGGCCTACCTCCCTCCCCCTCTGGAAGATAATGGTGTGGCCATCACTCTTGAACTTAAACCCTTGATCCTAAAACAAACTAAGTTATGTACCTTGTGAAACCACATTAAACCTGCTGGTTAAGGTTTCATCTAACGTTTGTGTGATATTGTTTATTTACATCTCAGCCGTGGAGATCCCTGCTCCTCCAGAGTTCTCGGAGACAGACACCAGCATGGAGGTCCCAGAGTTTGAGGATATGGGTTCAGACGCAACTGAGCTCCATTCTCTAGAGTTGCCAGTGTCAGAGTGGGGAAATGGTGAGTATGTTGGTGCAGACGGCCCTGAGGAACACACTGTTCCAGAGACCATGACCCCAGAGTTCTACAGTAATGGGATAACGGATCCAGAAGCCGAGGTCTACGGAGTTCCCAGATTTGGAGCGGCATTTCACAAGATTCCGGAATCAGATCCAGCGTTGGATGCGCTTGACTCCTCCTCCCCCCTGGATGTTCAACCAATCACAGTGTAAAGCAAACAAACTCAACCTCACTTTTTATTCTTCTGTAAAAGTTTTGGACACTCTCAATCTGAGTAGTTATATCAGAATGCGATGCATTGGGCTGTGAAATACTGTTTGTCTGAGACCTTGGTTGTAATTCCCCTTCATCTGCCCTTTCATCCCACCAAGACCCCAAGCAGAGCATGGTGCCTATGAGATCGGTGAGAACGTCTACGAAGACATTTCCTCCTCAGCCACCAAAAAGAAAGGAAAAAGTGAAGCCGGGAAGAAACGCAAAGGACCACCAAAGAGTAAGGACTCGCTATCAGACCTTGCAAGTGATTCTTAAGATAAAAAAAGTTCTGATAGCTGTGGCCCAAAATACCTCTTTAGTTATCATATCCAGAGATAAGTACTGTCATGTGATTCTATCTTCTCCATGGCATCAACAAGATAAAGTCGGAAAGATGACATATACCTCAATGATCCTGTGTACTTGCCTAAAAAGTTTCTGAGTTGTTTACATAACTGTCTTCTTCTTGGTTTACACAGACCCATATGCTGAGACATCACAGACAACAGTAAGAAGGTTTCTTTAATTGTTATTGAGATCACTTAGAACCAGCTAACGTTTTGTTCAGGTATATGTGTTCAGAGAATGTGTACGCTTGTGCGTGTGTGTGTGTGTGTGTGTGTGTGTGAGTGTACGCACGCGTAAATGGAATAGAGGACCGTTTCCTATAATGGCAAATCCGTAATGGATCAGTGCAAAACTTATCGCACCTTATCTCCTTTGTGTTTACAGAATGAGGAGAAAAGCAAGACGATCAGGTTTGGCAGGTATGGGCTAATTTTTTGACCCACTTCTGCTCTCAACTCAGGACCTCGTTATTGTCTGTTCTCCCCCAGGTGGTCTGTCTGCGATGAGAGGGTCTCCTCTGTGGCTTGCCTTTGTTTTCGTGACAACTTCCTGTCCTGTCAAATAATAGAATAGTCGCTCTCTCTCCGACTAGCGGGTTCCACCCTCCTTCACACCTCTCTGTTTTTTCTCAGGAACGACAGGAAGACCTCTCCGGAAGGGCCCGACGAGAAAGAGCTGAAAAAGAAAGAGAAGCAGCGTCTGGAGAAGGAGAAGAAAGAGCTGAAGGAGCAGAAAGAGAGAGAGAAGAAGGAGCAGAAAGAAAGGGAGAAGAGGGAAAATGAGATGAAGAAGAAGTTCAAGGTGAGTCATTTTATTTTGACAGAGGAGACGGAGGGCGAGGAGGAGAGGAGGAGGGAGGATATATCTTGGCAAAGAAACCTGTCTGAATTCATTCCTCCCAGTAAAGCAGTTGAGCAAAGCAACACACTGTTTATATGCAGAGAAGGAATGGAATCATGAGAGTTCATTCACTTTCACTGGTGTTTTTGTTTTGGGAGTGTTCTGATGTCTTCTGTCACCATTGACTGAAAAATGGCTTTGTCTATATGAAGGCAAAAGTCTATTTGTATCATATTAATCACACTTTGTAATGCAAATACAGCACTTTGCGTGTGTGGTTGGGTGTGTGTGTGTGTGTGTGCACGTGTGCGTGTGCGTGTGCCTATTCATTTCCATGTATGTGTGTGCGGTTGCCCTTTATCAGATCACAGGCCAGGAGGAGGCCATGTACCAGGCAACAGTGTGTGTGACGGCAAAGGGCCGTAAAAATGACCTGCCGGTCACGAGCGGTGACACCGTCAGCATAATCAGAACAACCAACTGTCCCAAGGGGAAATGGCTGGCCAGGAACAGCAGCAACACCTGTGAGTTTCTTGACAACTTATAAAAAAAAAAAATCACTGTTATCATCTGTTATATGCCTCAAGCCTCCTAGCCGATAAAAGTAGATGTTGACAGATCAACGTGCTGCATTGTGGGATGTGGGATCTAAACATTAACCGGATGAGTGTTTCCCAGATGGGTATATTGCAGTAGATCATGTGGAACTGGACATCAAGGAGATGCTGCAGCTAGGAAAGAAAGCTGCCGTGAAGAACAGCAGCGACATCATAGAGGCAGAGCGTGCCAGCATGGGGAGCAGGTAAGCATGCAGAGAGGAACATACATGCACATACCAATACATACAAGCACCATGACATGTCAATATCTGCAGCTTTAGTGTTAACAAAGTTCAAAAATACATTTTTCCTTAGGACTTCAAACCACTACCCACTATCAACAGGCAGTTGTAAGTATTTCCCTAATCTTATTCATGGGGCGGTAGTGTGGCCTAAGGGTAGAAAGGTTGTCTCCCCACCAGAAGGTCATGGGCTTGATCCCTCGTGTGGTCATACCTGTCGAAGTACCCTTGAGCAAGATAATTAACCCCTACCTGCTCCAGGGGTTTGGGGGAATGTTCTTCATTCACTGTAAGTCACTCTGGAGAATTATTTGACTGTATGTTTACCCTATTCAACATAATTTCTTTATCTATGTGTGTTTAATGTGTTTAGTCACAGACGACAGCGAGGAATGGACAAATGATGATGATGAACCTCCCTCCTCCCCCACGGAACCGATAGATCCACCGAGTCCACAGTAAGTCCACGACAGCCATATCCAGCCCAAAGAATCGCTATTGTTCTTTTACACTCGTATTTGGATCTAGGCTAACTGTACTTTTTGAGTGCAGTGTGTTGCGTTTATTACAAGACTGAAGGCTCCATTATTCTTTCCTACGCAGGGGCCACAGCAGGACACACTCCATGCCAGAGCTGGGTAAGACGTCGTAAAACTAAACCACTGTCAGAACCAGGCCACTGGGTCAGCACTGGTTCAAGTCTGCTAGTTTAAGACAACGTTTCCTCTATAAATAGTATTTCCTGCTATCGTGTTGCCTCTTCTCTGTGTCTTATCTGGTCAGAGGCATGGCGCTAACAATAGGTTTGGTTAACAGAAACTAGACACTACACACATCTTAAAGAGGCTGGACAGGTTCTTGGCGAATATGTCAGTAGATGCTAAACCTCTCGTTTCGGTCCAGGATGGTCAAATTAAAGTTATAATCAGATTATGCTATAATCTATGAACTGAATCAAAGTTTAATGTCATTCCGCAACAGAATCTCTAGCTTACCAGTGCTAAATTTAAGTAGACATTTTCCCCAAGCTGTCGGCTTGTGTGCCCGTGACTTGATTGACAGACTGACACCTGAACGTTCCTTGGTGCATTGGGGTTGCAGGGCGAGCCCAAGTCAGTCCGTTGACTCCACACACACACACACACACACACACACACACACTCACTGACACGCGCTGACTGCAGCGAACTGAGACTGGGACCCACCACTGCTCCACAGAGCCACATTAACTACTAGAGGCTGAACTTATACAAGAATCATATAGAGCATCTTTAATCTTGATTTTGTAAGCTTGAGTTTAAAACAAAAAGTCTGTGGGGAGATACTGTATGTATGTGTAGGGTTTATTTCTGTACTAATTGTTTGTATGTTTTTATTTTATTTTAGGAGATCGAGAACTAAGTATAGTCCACCAGCACAGTCACAGTGACATCAGCACAGAGGGCCCGCATATGCAGTGAGTCTCACTCTCTCTCTCTCTCTCTCTCTCTCTCTCTCTCTCTCTCTCGCTCTCTCGCTCTCTCAATCAAACAAACATGTGAATGTAAATGTTGCAGACATACATATGTATTCGTCTCTTTGTTTTTCAGTGCGAGGCACGAAGCACTTCAGAAGCTGGCCACGTTTTTCCATTCGCCCAAACCTGTGATTGAGGAGCCTACTGATGGGTATGTTTAATGTACAAACACATGCACGCACACACACATATGCATACAAACATGCACATACTGTATACACACACACACACACAAATGATGCTTTAAATGTAACTTTTGTTTTTCTTCCTACAACAGCACTGAAGCAACAACAAGTAAGTAATTCTTTCAAAATCCTTTTATAGTTTGTAATGTTAGACAATTTGAATAAGAAATATAATAATATGATTATCATTATTGACTTACCATGATACCCAAAAATGTGCAGTATAATCTATATACGTATGTTATAGACTGCATGGCTGGATTAGTTGAGTCAATAGCTTAAAGCTATTGAATAGCAATAGAATCTCTACTAAGCACCTGGTCTGTTTGTTAAATGGATTGTTGAAACATCATGTCAAAAGTCATCCTGCTTTCTTTCTTAGGCCCTGTGCTTGTGGAGGAAGAGCTAGCTTGCCTGTAAGTAGTAACACACACATACACATGTGCAAAGAAAAATGTCAAACATGTTGGGCAACCAGTTTTTTGAGCTCGGGTTGAGATGCTTTGCACTGAGTGAGTGAGTGAGTGAGTGAGTGAGTGAGTGAGTGAGTGAGTGAGTGTGAGTGAGTATGCTAGCATGTTCAAGTTCAACTTCAAGTTCAACTTCAAAGTTTATTGTCATGTGCACATCATAACACAGGGTCATTCTGAGCAGTGAAATTCAGAGTCACAAATAAGGTCAAAAAGAAGAGAAGCTAAAGTTGTGCATAGACAGTAATACAGTAAAATACAATAAAGAATACAGATGCAGACTGGGGCATGTTAAGTTAGAGAATATCAATGATAGTAATAAGTTGTCAAATAGTAATAGCAGTTATCAGTAGTTATTAAGAGTATGCAAACCAGTAGAACACATGAATATTGAATATTATAAATATAAAGTGTACAAGTGCAGATTAATATGTACATAAATTGTAGTACATGAGTAGTACCAGAGCATACATGAAGTGATCAGTGTGATCACTATTAATGTTGCTGGTTGAGAAGCCTGATTTGTGGCCTGATTTTTGAACTGTTTGTGAGTCTAGTAGTCCGCGCCCGGATGCTCCGGTAACGTCTACCAGATGGCAGCAATGTGAAAATGTGCTAGTATGAGCTAGTTTGTGTGTTTAAGCAGTTTGTTGAGGCAGAGAGAGAGACACACAAAGAAGGAGGGAAAGAGAGAGAGACACTGACACGTATTATCTTTCCACAGGCCTGAGAGCAGTTCAACAGAGGAAGTGGATGTTGAACTTCCTGATATGCTCATCTTACCTCCACCTGACTTGTATGCAGACATCCTTACTGTGGAGTAACGTCCAAGCCACCAGGTAAAGAGGATGCTGTGTTCTTGTCATAGTAACCTGGACTCTACCCTACACCACTGTATACTTGACACGGTGAAATTATGTTTTTCTTCACAACAGCAGAGAGCAAGCAGCCGGACATAACAGATCTGTCCTACGTGCTGACATTCTACTAACTTTGACAATCATCCAATCTTTGTGGGCAAAACCTTCATCTTCTTGACTTTGATCATATCTACCTGATGATCACCACTATGGATCAGTGATGGAGAGTTAAAAATTACATAAGGATCAAAGAAAGGAGATTTCTCAATGAGCTACTCGCCATCCCAGCTGAAACTGGATCTCTCTTCTGTACAAATGGGAAATGTTGTCCTTCTTAAGGACATGTTGCTAAACTCACTATGGGACCAGTAATGGACAATTGGCTCTAAGTGATGCAAGGTGAATAGCTGATCCCAGAAAAAGGAACTACAATACTTTATATAGACACACACAGGCCATCTGGGTACTTGCAGGGTACAGCTAACTCACTAGCAATGCTATAAGTCTTGTATGCCCTGTTATAACCTCTACAAAAGATGTAAAAGTCAACGTAGACAAAATACATATTCATGTTCGGTTCAACAACAATGGCAAAACTACATGTGGGGTTTAACATGTACCTAACTAGTGTGTTTCTGTTGTTATTATTATATTAGTGCTATTATCTTTTTGTCTTCTAAGTCCACCTCTCTATGTGTATCTAGAGAACGCCAATGACTAAAAATACTATTGGGAACACCCTCCACATCAACCTGATATTAAATCCATTATTTTTTAGTTGTGTTTTTCTTTGTATGTGAATACCTTTTCCTACTGTGTAATTTTCTTTACACTCATGATTTTATGTTTGAGTTGATGGCTGAATGATAGATTATGGATCTGTTTACTCTAACCACTTATGCCAAAGTCTTGAAAAATCCTGAATAAATTTCTAAACTATAAACCACAGTTTACCTGTTTATTATTAACAGTTTATCATATTAACCCACCATGAGTAGCATAATCTAAAAACTAAAAGCCAAGAATAGTTAGTTAATATGCGTTGGTTGAGGTTGCACCTTTTAAGCTGAAGCATAACTATAAACTTTAATGTTTCCTTTGCTTTTTATGGAGTGATTGTCTAGCAGATGTCAGGTTCATATGCATCCCAGTTCCCCAGTACTGTGAGGAACTTTCCCTGAAGCTGATGAGTATGAAGTACTGGAGACGAGGGAATGCGAGTGATTACCACCCGAGGTCATGTTATGTAAAATGACACTGCTGACATCTATGGGTGCAGTTTGTCTAGAATAAAAACACTGACAATAATCAATAATCCCATGACTGTGTGGGTTTGCGTGTGTGTGTGTGTGTGGATGCATGTACAGTATGTGTAGCAAACATATCACTATAATCCAAACTGACAGATATATTAAAAAAAAAAGACATTGTCTTTTTATATACGTTTGTTTATTCAGTTTTACAATAAATACTCATTAAAGTGCAAATCAGAACAGCAACACCATGCAGTGCATAACAAGAGAAGTCCAAACCCCGATCAGACGCAGAGACGGTTCAAACGCACGCTCGCGCTCAAACACACACATTAACAGACACCCGCCTTGTGCGCATTCTCTCTCTCTCTCTCTCACTTTTATGTGTACATACGTATACACACTGGGAGTATTTTGAGTTACATTTATCATAAGACCCCCCACCACAGATAAATAGAGAACACAGCTTTGCTGTGGAAAGTACTCACTTTGGTACAACACAGAACATCTGTAGTTGATAAGCCCCTATGGCATGTGTTTCCACCTCTGGACACAGAGCAGAATATAAGTGACTAACATGCCACTGGTAGTTGCATACAATTGTAATGGTACAGTGCTCCATTTGACAGTAAATACTGGGATAATATTGAGAGATTTTGGATCCATCCCATGACTGATCATCTCCAAGATACTGCACTTCATTAATCTATATTGTTTTCACAAGCAGCAAGGCCAATATTGAATGCATAATTGGCCCAGACATGATCCTGATGTGACCAATGTAGTGCACTATACAGAGGGCAAGTCATTTGACACACAGCCACTGAGAGTAATATGGTCAAAGTAGGTTGACTTTTACAAAGGTGTCGCTGTATGCAATTGCATGAGTCTAGCAGCAGGGGGCAATGTTTCACCCTAGCGCTAAAGTAGATAGAGTGACGCATGTACAGTGTCAGAGAGGAAAAGACACAGCCGTGCATATGTAATCACTGACTAACACCCCTACAAAGGACAGAGAAACACAACACAAGTTATAAAGGGTTTCAGCAAAGTAACGCAGTTTGGCTTTTACTATTAAAGCCATTATTATGCTCTTATAAGGCAGAAATTATCAAATCCATTTCAAGCAATTTGTATACAAAAATGCTTAAAGACAGTTCTCAGAACTGGGCAGATTGAGGAACTAAACTCCCAATTCACACTTGTTCCATTTAATTATTTGTAGGTCCAATAGAATACTCGGGCAGCAACATTGTATCTGGTTGAGAAGTAGTTTACACTGTTGTGACTCCATTCTTTAAGTACAGTACAACTTATCTCTACTTCTTTATCCTCTGTCTTTTACTGAGAACAGTAAAAAAAGGCAACCGTCTGGAGCTCTCTCCATCAATACTACAATGCCACTGCAAATTAACAGAACCACAGAGAGAAAGATCTAGAGAAAGTGAGAGAGATAGATAAAGAGATTAATCTAGGCAGCACCACTTTCCACCTTTCATTAAAAAAAAATTTGGAAAAAGAAAAATCATTGTATGACAGCAATGACAGAGAACGCTATGATACAAACTGACAGTACAATCCAGAAAAGACCGGAAAATAATAACCTCACCATGCTTCAAAATATAAAACTAGCGACAAAAAAAAACGAGTGGATTCATTCTCAAGATTTCCAGAAACAATTAAACATTGTTTCCGTCTTCTAAATGTGTGTAAATCACCTAACTCTTGCTAAGTCTGTGTGTTACGAAATCTTGCAGTGTGTAACCATCCGAAGAGAGCCATGCAGAAAACTGGGAAATCTGCCGTCTTGAGAAAACCGAGTTCAAAGCGCAGACTGGACTGACAACAGCAATGGCTCAAAAGAAGACACACGGAGACAGCTATGACCATCACTAGACAACAGCTACAATACACCAGGCATTGTGTTTTGATCCCCCCCATCACTCTCTTCTCCGATTTGCACTTTCTACCAGCTCTGCCAATTATCTCAGACAAAAAGGAGATCTCACTATCTCACAGCATTAAAAGGGTAAAGATCCCCCAAACCAACTGGTATTCTTACGCCTTCCAATAAGCACACAATTGAGTCTGTGGCAAAAGCAAGACAGACGCACGGATGTGATACACAGTACACCACACACACACACAAAACACACACACACACACGCGCTCTACATAGATATGCACAGAATGAATGTGTTTGCATTTTTAAGGCAATCGGATAAAGGTGTCTGTGGCTTATTTTGGCCTAAGGACTTTAACAGATACACACATCACATAAATTTAATCAATGCGTCATTTTCCTTCTTTCTCTCTGTCGTCGTTCTTTTCTCTTTTGTACATCCACTAGTTTCACGTGGTTAACTAAAATTGTTGCCCTCTCAGTTCCAAGCAGCATGAGACTATGCGCTATTGTTCAGCTCACTGTATATGGGAGTGAATTCAACGCCTGTCCTCATGATGTTGCAGGCTCACTTGTGCTTTTCATTTGCATTCTGTGCACGCATGGCTGATCAGCATAATAACAGTTGGCTCGCTGTTTATTCTGTTCGGGACCAGACGGGTACCGGTGGTAGTGAGCTTGTGTGCATGCGTGTGTATGTGGTTGTTGCTGTATATTTGCAACAGTCCTTGAAAGTATACATTAATGAGCGGCTGTGTGGATGACCTCTGAAAGTTTCTGAATCTGCAGAACCAAAGGTCTACACAGCGCTCCGTATGGACAACATCCCGCTAGTCCACTGGCCTGGTTAAAAATGAGTTGGGTAATGTGGTAGTTGTGTGTATCTGCGCCTTGAAGCTAAATGCAGCACAGTCAGTACAACACAGAGTATTGTCATTCTGCTAACCTGCTGTCTCTCTAGCTTCACTAATCATCTACAATCTCTTCAAAATTTGGAAATAAATCCTTATGTTGATGCAGCGCTTAAATAATGTACCTAAAGTGTCTATAAAACAAACTTTTAAAAATAAATATGGATCTGATATCTAAATAATAATCCTCTCTATGCATGTATAAACTCTTATTTGGTATGCTCTTGTCAATCTTTTCATCTACGTAAAGTGATAGTAATATAAATATATATTACATGGTTAACAAAAGCCATTTCTTTACAAAACCATATAAAACCTGAAATAAAATTTTGCATGTGTTAATGTTCCCTCAGATACAGACCTGGTGTCAGTTTACCCTCCTAGTGTCCTTATCATAAAATAGGGGAAGATGCAAAACTGACCTCTGAACAGTGTCTGAGGTAACCTCAGCAGGATGTCCTGCTATAATGTTACTATGGTTGATGACACTTCAGCAGCTGATAGGAGATTGCGAGTATTGGTGGGAGGAGCGATAGTGAACTTGACCTTAGCTGACCCTGTCCCATCGCATATGAACTCTGACCTCTCACCCTGCTGGTCTCATCTAGTTCACAGTTTCCAGTCCCAGGATCAGTTTCCCCAATCTGCGGCCAGACCTTTAATACCTGGTCTCTGACCCCAGGGCTGTCTCAAAACAAATTAAACCAAACTATTATTCTGTCTCAATGGCTTTCTCTCCATCTATCCTTTATCTGAGGTGAACACTGAGGTGAACGCCTGACAGGCATTGGTTTTCACCTATCCAGATAAAGGAGAGGACAGAGGTGGCCAATTGAGACTTCTGAGATACATACATCCCAGATGTGTAATTGGCTTGAATCCCCTCACTGGTGTCCAATCAGAGGCATGGTTAGAGGTCAGGAGGTTAAACCTCTCAGCGGGCCAGCGTGGTGATCAGACTGGCACACATCTCAAAGAAATCCATGGTGTGTGATCCCTGGCGTGGGGCGAGCATGGGGGAGCTGCCGGACAGGGACCCAGGGAGGGAGGAGCTGAGCAGGGGCAGCTCCACAGCAGGGCTTGCCGAGTCAATACTCAGTCTGGGTCTGTGTAGGCCAGCCGTGGAGCCCGACCTCTGGGGGGTAGACGACCCCGACTTAAAGCCCACCGCCTCGATGATGTCATCTGGAAGCAATATGAGGAGGGGGAAGAAGTGTCAACATCCAATAACAAAGCAATTATTATTAAGTTATATAATCAAATGTATATATATATAATCAGTCACATTATATATAATCAAATGTAACGCCAATAACAGGAAAATCGGTTAATCCGAAAAAATGTGGGGCCACACTCTAGAGCCAGGGTTCTCCAACTACAAAAGTGACCCAGTTGAGAAACGTAGATGATTCATGGTTGTCTTTGGGATCTTGTGTGCATATTTTGTTGGCCGGCACCTACCATCGATGCTCTTGAAGTCAAGGAGGTAAGATCTGTTGTCCACCTGGTAGAGCTGCAGGCTCATCTTCACCAGGTTGCCCGTCACTGGGTTCTTCCTCCGTACACGCAGGTGATAAGGGTTCACTACCTGCAAACAAAAAGACAGAGATATTCACGTTTGTCTGAATTTGTGTGTGTGTGTGTGTCTGTGTGTGTGTGTGTGTGTGTGTGTGTGTGTTTGTGTGGTAGACACTAAGTATTTATCCTTTTACCTTCCAGTCAAAGCTGAGTTGTCTCATAGCCCTGTACACTTCAGCCATGATGTCATAAGGCCTGCTCTGGCTCCTGATACCCAGGTGCCACTTGGCCTTCTTCACTGCCAGGGGTTTGGGCCGGGTGGTGTTGAGAGCATCCAGAGGGCAACGGGACTTGGGGCTATCAGCCAGGAGTGGGGGCATCCTCTCTGGGTGGGGTTTGATTCCGGGGGGCAGTGGCATACCTTCCTCCATAAAGGAGCCCTGGGGAGGGCTGGAAGCCAAGTAAAACTCACTGGCCTGGGTCATGATGCGACGATTGTCTATGATCAGGTGGTAGGCTACCGCTAGCTGGTCCTGGGTGGGTGGAAGGAAGATGGGCGGTAAACCAAAGACTGTGAGGGTAATTCATACATATTGTTGCTCCTCAAAAATCAGAAATACGGGTTGAGTGTACCTGTGGGTCTCCGCTGTAGAGGCTGGACATGACCTCAGACTCAGTGCTTTCAAACTTGTCACACACCTCCCGGACGGCCTCCTCATCCAGGACTGTGGCATCATATGAGGGGTCTTCAGGGAACAGGTACCCTGGCAGGTCCTGCTTAAACCACTCATGCTCCCTGACAGAGAACAGGGGAACCAGACCAGACAGTCAACTAAAAAATGCAGTCATTGTCAACAGTCAAAACTAAAGCATACTTGTATTCATTTCAAAACATAATGTATTATGCATCATTTTTAATTGAACTGGAAAATATTACACTCTAGCATAGAAAATGTTATGGTTCCCAAGAGGTTCTTCTCATCATGGGCTCCATGTAACATTGCTTAAAATATGTGTCAGTATTTCAGTATTTCTGAAATCACGTTTATAATGTAGCACTTTGAAATATGTTTCTGATGTGTTATATATAGAATGCATTATTATAATTATATTTTATATATTGGTAAATGATTACAGGCTACTTAAGCAAGAACAAAAACCGATTTGGATTTTTCCGATTTTTAGTTAAAAAAAAAAAGTCCCACAGAAGATAAAAGCTGCAGATTCCATTGGGGCCAGTTGACCTGTCAGAGAGCGATCAGTACCTGATGTCTTTGATGGTAGCTCTCTTCAGAGGGTCCACCTGCAGCATGAGCATCAGCAGCGAGGCCACGGAGCGGGTCAGGTACTCTGGGATGTAGAACACCCCTCCTCTGATCTTCTTAAAGAGCGTGGGGACGTGCTCGTCGTCAAAGGGCAGAGTACCACACAGCAAGGCGTACAGGATCACCCCGCAGCTCCAGATATCCACCTCTGGACCTGCATACAGCCTGCCAGCATGAAACAAAACAGACATGTCATTAATGCACACATCAAAATTTAACAGACACACATATGCAGAAATGGAAACAAATGGTGATATACATACTAAGCATGTGCTTAGTACACACACGCACACACGCACCTTCCTGAGATAACCTCTGGAGCAGCGTAGTTGGGTGAGCCGCAGCTCGTCCTCAGGAACTCCCCATCTGACATCATATTTGACAGTCCTGTTGGCCAATCACAAGGCAGGGACACATAAACACCTGTCAGTCTTCGCTCTGATACTGACACATACTGTTGAACCACTTCCATTTTACTCTATGAAATTGAATCTTATGATACTGAAATATATTGCAATCATTCCTTTGATGTAAGGTAACCTGGTAAATAAACAAAAAGCAAAAACAAGACTGGGTGCACTCGCACAGTGAGGCAGGAAGAGGGCGAGAGTCGCGCTCTTAAGGCCTCAGTGATATATTTATCCTTCTTTCCTCGCCAAGTCTCTAAGCCCGAAACGCACAGCCTGTCTAATTGGATGAGCCTCCCCCGGCCTGCCAGGGCCTCAGCCATAGGCTAAACACCAGATGCTCTCAAACATCCTGACCTTCCCTTTATCTCTCATCCTTCCTTCCTTCCTTCCTTCACTGGCTCTCTGTCCCGCTGCTCACCAGCGTCTGTTGCTCACAGCCAAAACACTCTCCTGCTGTGCCCCTCTGCCTGTCCCCATTCTGCTTCGCTCCCTATCAGATGACACTGGGCCTCAAGGTTTCTTGCTGGAGTTGATATGAGACCTGCCTGTTGCTAGGAGACTCCTTCCCACCCCACACCTCCCACTGGGTGCAAGGGCCTTGGTATATTTATGAAAATCTTTCACCATTTCATGCTCAGATTGCGTCACACTCCATTTCTTAACCAATCAACAAGAATAATTAGTGTAAGTGATGCTCCAATGTTGTATTCACGGAGCGATTTTCTCTAATTTAATAAGCAGGTTGGTGGACAGGTTAATTATTGTGTTTCTCATATTTTCCCTTAAATGTAAAAATAACAAGGGTGGTGCGATGCCTTCTAATTCTGCCAGAAGTTACTATTCAGGCTTTCCATTTACTGTCTATTTCACCCAGCACTTCCTTGAACTCCAGCTTTGACTGACATTATACATTCCACCACTGAATGTATTATGGCGGCTGTGTCATCTCTCCTCTATAAATGTCTCCCCGCTTAACTATCTCTCGCGCCAATCCTTCTCTCCCCTTCTCCGTCTGTAACACCCGTCCCTCCCCCGGTCTCCAGGGATCCTACCGAAGTCGGCTATCTTGGCGTTCTTGCTGGCGTCCAGCAGGACGTTCTCGGGTTTGAGGTCTCTGTGGACCACCATGTGTCTGTGGCAGTAGTCAACCGCCGAGATAATCTGCTGGAACAGGCGCCGGGCCTCCGTGTCCTCCACCTGAAAAGACATGACCTGGATGGTCAGTATGGCGTGACGCAGCAGCGGGATTCGCTTGCGGCACACGGGACGGTGTGGAAGGGTGCAGTAGCATATTATTGTATGGCGGCAATTTAGTAACCACTTTGGTGGAACTGCTCTAGTGACCCAGCAGTAGAGGACTGAGCTTGTCCTGGGCAACTCTCTGATGTGAGGTTGTGTAACATTATGAATGTGAAGCAAGGCGATGCTGAAAAGGACTGTACATGTTCAGTGGATAAAGATAAAGACTAAAAACAAAACAAAAAAACCCACAAATATTGCTAAAATCAAATAATTACACGTCTAGATAACCAAAATAAAGAAAACGACATCAAGAGCCTTTATAGGATGTTTGACCACCACATGCTGCTTTTCCATTAGCTGGTGTTTTGTTGAATGTGGCAGAATATATTGTCTTGACCACTACCATGGAATTTGCCATAATGGTTGGTTTGGGTTGAAATTTGTAGACTACTGTGCTCCACAAAGCATTCAGTGACCACAGTGAACACTGGTACCCAGTGGATAGGGGCGTTGCTGTCCTATGCATCCAGGCCTACCACTGAATCAACATGAGAAAGCCTTACCCGTCCATGTTTGCAAATGTAGTCAAACAGCTCGCCACCGGACACATACTCCATCACCATGAAGAAATCGGTGGGTGTACTTATCACCTGGTACCTAACGCACACATACAACACACAAACAATATGTTTACAGTACTATGTTTATGATGACATTCCATT
>OMKK01001065.1:15718-40541 GCA_900302305.1 Polymixia japonica | reverse complement strand
CCCTCAAGGGCAACCACAACAGTAGGCAACTGCAGGGTGCAGGATTTTGCATGTTGCTACCTTACCATTCAAACCACTGAGAGTTGGACGGGAATGCTAAAATGTGGTCATCTGGATAGAACCCAGTGTTTCTTCATTCATCACACCCAGAGAAAAAGCTTCCATTTTGGTGGTTCAACTGTATTCTGAGCAACTGTCATCCCAGCCCACATGTATTTTCTCGTGGGAGTTTCCCAAATCCAGGATGACAGTTACTAAATCCTGTCTTTACCAGTAACAACTTTCTATTTGAGTAACAAGTAATAACAGCCCTTCACTACAGTGTGTCACTACTACACCGGCCTGCATGATAGTCTGCTTACTACCTAACAAAATAGTTTGAAAACATGTTAAAATCTACAGGTATGGTTATATATACACTTAGTACATAGTATAATAAGACAGTATTTATCTTTGCTGATCTAATCTTGTACCCCTCCCCCCGCCAGCCATTCATTCCCTTATCATCATAATCTGAGCTTCTTTTTCACTGTCAGCAGCATTTGCCTTCCTATATATATATATATAGTGCTAGTCTGTTACTATCTCTTTATCATAGGTACGATAGGATCTCTTCCTATAATGTGTATTACGTATTATCTGTTTCCATCTGTCTCTTATCTCTTCCTTATATATAGTGATATCTCTTCCTCTCATGTTGAGAACCATTAATCATCATTAAACAACCATTAAACAACCAGGAACCATCATTAAACAACCATGATTAAACTTGACCCCCCCCGAGGGGGGTATGTTCCACTGGGATGAGCCACTGGGGGATTTTCCTGTGAACTGAAGTGACATCTTGTGGTGAGGAGGAAATATTAGCCATTGGCCAAGGTTAAAAAGTTTAAACTTGGCCAATAGCTTGACTGGACAATGATTTCATATATCATGACAGCATCCAATAGTGCCCCAGTTTTGAGTGCCTCAGTGTTGAGTCCTAAAGCCCGGTAATGTGTTACCCGTTGGGTTTTGGTTCGATCCATAAAATAAGATCTGTGGTTAACACAAGCTTGACACATACGGCACGTTTTGTTCTACGAGATAAAAGACATCCCACTCGTGAATTTTTAAGCTTTTTTGTGCCTCAGAAAAGTTATATCGATTGCATTTACGCTTCAAAAATCTTAAACGTGGTGTTTATTTGTGAAGATTATCTTATTGAACCTTTGTTTGCCACAGAGCTTGTTTTCTGCATTACAAACATTAAAGTTTTGGCGAAGGAACCCATCCATGGCTGAACTAACTTCTGGGTTGACCTACAAAAAAACATAACGAGATCCAGGACAACCTGGGACAACTTGAGACTGCATTCAGGGGTCGACCCTTACTTTCATTATGATTCGGATTTGGCTCATCACCTGTGTGTGTCTGTGTCAGTGTCTGACCCCTGGTGCCAAAGTCAAATAGTTTGTTCTGTTCTGATGGTTCGCCTTGCGTCCTCGTCAGTCAGACAGGGGGAAAAGGAAGTACAAGGGGATTTGGTGCACCCATGGGTGCTACGAACAGAAGCTGGGATAGACTGTACTCGAGCTTACAAGGAGCGAACCAAAGCCAAACTTAAGTTAACCTAGTTTCCAATTGCAAAACACATAAGACCAATGCGTCCTTTAATGGATCTAAAACACGGGGTGACCCCTCACCACACAAAATCACCAGAGTAATCCTTTTATTTCAACTTTTTCAGACATCTAAGGTGCTGAATGCAGGACTGTTTACCTTATGTGTCTGCTAACTGAGTGAAGCCAGGGAAAACAAAGGCCTATAATACACAGACCTCGACCTTCCTCAGCTGGTTGTCATTATCTTAAACATTTTATCACTATTCCACCTGGAGTGCTTCAACCCACATACTACAAAGGCAACGCTTTTCTAAAAACAATCACCCCTGCTCCAGATGGATCTAAAAGTTCCTGCTTTTAGTTCTTCTCCCGACTTCATAGGTTGGGTCATTGTGTCAACGACGTGGGCCACCTTCCCACTTTGTCAATACAAAATAACTTCAGTTGCTCAGATGGAGAAGGCATGAGAATGAGAACACAGCGCAGCTCCCAATGAAAGGAAGTGAGGTCTTCCAGCTGGGTGACATCATGCTCAGGCCCGTGTTTACCAGCGCCAGCCTGTACCACCCATCAGGCCGCATACCGTTGAGTCCCTGCGAAGCCCGTTCTCCCCTTTCCGACAGCAGTGAGTTAGCACAGTGCGAGATCTGACAACGGCACGACGCCCGGGAGACCCGAGAAAACAGGGTGGCGCCGAAACGGGGGGACGTAGCCGTTCCTGACCCCTCCTCGTGTCCAGCAGACCGGCGTATGTATCCCATTCCTGTCTCCGCCTCCTCGCGTTCCATCAAGCAGCAGAGCCAATAAGGGATATCGGGCTGCGTGTGTCACGGTTTGGGTTAGTCAAGCACAAAGGCGCTAAGTGAGCACCGACTGTCGTGGCGTGGACTCGGAAACACAGAACTTCTTTCACTCTCTGTTCAGCAACTGTGACGGAGCGATTCCCGCAGCGCCACAGGGCACAGTTCACCGCTCTCTGCGGCGGTTGACTCCGATAACTTTCCGTCAGTAATGGTGTCAAGTCTCAGGTTTTAAAGTAGTTCAACATTCACCACATCGCCTTTCATTTCCTTCAAACTGCGTTTTCAGATTATCACGAACAGTAGACTTTGGCTGTGACATGTGAAATGTGGCCAGCTTGATTCAGTTTGTTCTGGGGTGATAGGGCCATTAGCTAACCCAGTTCCAGTGAAACCAGAACTCAGAGACACCAACCATGGACCAGCTGACTGGGAGAGAGAGGAGTAATCCACTAATGGACGTAACCGAGGAGTTATCATTTTTAAATCTCCTCTCAAGGTGGGAGCCCTGAATAATGACCCTTAGTGGACAAATATTATTACCTGATATCAGTAGACTACAGTACATCTGTAATTAAAGCTATTTTATTGAAAAGGTATGAATCATTATATGCTTTTACTATTTTACATCTTATACTTCTGTACAGCTTTTTCATTTTAAAAACAGATATATTGCACGTATTTTTTGTTATATTTTTTCATATTCTGTATTGTAAATATTTCTATGTTATATTTATGTTTCTTGACTTGCAGTACTTGTTTTTTTACTTCTTTCTTATTTGTCTCTATGTTCATTGTAAGGACCAAGGCAATTCCCTGTATTGTGAAAACTTGGCAATAAACCTGATTCTGATTCTTCTTCTATTGCTTCATTCAAATGTTTTAAGTCATCAGTTATGTTTGTACTGTCTTCCATCCAATTTCATCCAAAGTTGTAACTCATTTTATGTTTTTTGTTTTTTTTATATCAGTAAGTAATTATAATTTAGTTTTAAGGTTTAAGTTTTAGAGGTTTACATTGTTTTAAACTTTAGGAAATATCCTAAACGCAGCAATGATATCTTGTCATGAGTGTTATCGTTCTCTGAGCGTGTATAAATGTAACAGGGATAGGCGGGTAGTGCTAAGCCTAATTTATAAGCCAGTAGACATTGAATCCACATAGTGACATATTCTGTTTTCGGGGACCAATAAGAACAATATATACATACTGTATACTGTACAAATAAATAGCCATACAAGAGAGTTAAATTAACCTTCTGAGCACGTACATTCCAAGGGAAGTTAGATGAACCAGTGCTGTTGTCATGGCAACCTCACTGGAGCCACAACAAGAAGGGTTTTGTGCTGGTGGCAAAGGACCGCTTAGCTGGCCTGACTGTGACTGTTCTCCTTTTTATACTCTCTCTCTCTCTCTCTTTTTCTTTGTACTCTCTCTCTCTCTCTCTCTCTCTCTCTCATGCATACACACACACACACACACACACACACACACACACACACACACACACACACACAGTCACAGAGACACAAACACACAAATACAGACACACAGAGAGAGAGAGAGAGAGAGAGAGAGAGAGAGAGAGAGAGACAATGACAGAGACAGTGAGACCAGTCTACTTTCTCTATTTTCCCAGAGTGCATGGTGTCCCTACATGGGGAGTGTTTGCAGGATGTTATCAGTCTCTGTGCCTGCCCCCCATCCCTCTCAGTGGGTTTTTGTGGAATGCTTGAAGAGGATGGAGGAGTTCCAAAGGGGGAGTGACGATAGAGAGAGAGAGAGAGAGAATGAGAGAGAGAAAGAGAGAGAGACCTAGAGAGAGACAGAGAGAGAGAGACTATATATACATCCCAAGAAGCCCGGTGCTCAGACACACAGCTGGGCTGCTGGATAACTGGACTGAACCCCACTGGATACTTGCTAGAAAGGTGAGTTTTTGGTCTGCTCCATTTTGTCATTTTTCCAGAGAAATTGAATAATAATCCAGTTTATTAAGTTTTGTTTGCTCAGATATTCTCAAATTTCTGTCAAGTTGACTTTATTATGAGGTATGGGAACTTGGAGACATTTGAGGAACTGGTTTTAAAGGAGATATCTATCTCCTGTTCACTTGTTTACACAGTAAAATGTGCATTGTTAGGAGAAACAGCTGAAATTTAAGTGGCGTATCAGAGGTGGAGATTGTCTGGTTCACGGATGTGGTCTTGCTGATGTCTTATGACTTAAGCATGTGGTCTCCTTAAGAGCTCTATAGGTTGGCCCTCCCCCAGTGGAAAATTGAAAATAATGAATGTCAAAGATGTTATGAATAGGAATTTTGAGAATATTTGAAAGAAAGTGAACTACATTGAAGGGGCAACCAATGTTTCTGCCTGGGTGGTTGATCAAGTGCTGTGTGGGACTCGCCTTTTTTTTTTTCTCTCTCATAATGTAATTTTACCTTTGGTGTACCTTTTAAGAAGACAAACTTTTAAATATTACAAGGGAAGATATTTCCAAGCACAAACCAAGACAATTTCTCAGTAAGTATATTTTCTTCACTATTTTCTTTCCTCTTTTGTTAAAATTCAAAATGAGTCACAAATTAATTCTTATATAAAATTCCAAATTCCAATTTACATTTGTACCTTTTTTCATTACTTTCATCGACTGTGTCATGTAGGAATGTGAAAAGCAGTTTAAGCAGTGATGTTATCTGACTGAACAAGGCAAATCTAATTAGTACAATGATAGTACTTAGGAAAGCCTGTAAAATGACACCATTGATCTCAACACCACCGCAATTACTGGCAAGGCTGTGTTCTGTGGATGTCGATACAAGCCTGTATATATATATATTTTTTTAGGTTTTTCATATGAGGCTATTATAAAATGGTATTTTCAATTTTAAATTGATTCGGTGATTTGGGTTTCAGTCACGGTTGAGACTATTTAAGCAGGGAAGTGTGGTTGCCATTATGGAACAAGTGCAGTGGTGGGGGTTTTCTTCTCCCAGACCTGGGTGTGCCTTTTTTCTGAACTGTATATGGGCTCCAGGGAAGGAGATACGTGTGAGCTCATCTCTCTTGTGTATTTTACATTGAAAACCATAATATAGTTACCAGATCAAATCCCCCTTTTTTCCCATGCAGTTAACATCTGTGTTTGCTTTGGGTCTTGGCTATTGTTAGAGCAGTAAATTACATCCCAATGGGCCAGCACTGCAGTGTTGCGCAATACTCCACGTCACCATTCAAAAGTACACATAACCGTGTTTGATCTTTGTTCTGAATCGCCATAAATGTTGACCGTGCGCCTGGTGTGTGTACCTTTGTTCACCACCAAGGCTCTAATCCAGTCCCTGTCATTACAATGAGATTCACAGGGTGCGGCATGTAACTGGATGCCTGCAAGTGCTGACATGACCTGCCGCTTTATTGTCGGGTTTTTGTTTGTTAAGAAACTGTCCTGTGAAAAAAACGGGATAATGTCCATCGGTGGCTCTTGACATTGGGTTTGTCAAACGCACTTGAACAGGAAGCAGATAGTCATTTTTTCTACAAAATGTTGTCAAATCACACACATCTTTACAAGGGTTTCGTGTTTCTTCTTCTTTCAGGCACGAGCGTAGTCTCTGGCTGTGAAAAGTCCACGTTGGAATTATTAGACTGCAACAAATAATCTAAAGATGACCAGTGTGGCGGATTGGCTCGTGCAGAACAGGGGAAAGATTGAGAAAGGTGTGGACATCATGGGGCAGGCCTCTGAGGTTCTCGCAGCCACTGTGGGCCAGCTTCACCCTATCTTGGAGGCCGTTTTCATGATGTCCGCTGAACTTCTCAGCAACCCGGAGGGGAAAGAGGCTCGTTACCTGACCGAGCAATTTGACTTGGTGAACCAGAAACTTGAGGGAATCCAAGATCAGATTGATACGATTGCCCTGGAGCTGCAGAAGTCCACGATGAACAAGCAGAACTTCGATCGAGAGGCCCAGATGCTCAGCCAGTACGAAAAGTTCCAGGACTTTGTCAACGCTAAGCCCAAGTTCAAAGAGAAGAAGATGGAGAAGTTCATCAGCCATTATGAAAACACAGAGGGCGACTTGAACTTGGACGCCCTCTACAATGCTGTCACTGGGGAGAACACCCCAGGAGATCCCGTACTGGAAACAATAGTTGCCACAGAACAGAGAAGCAGAAGGGCAGTTGAAGATTTCTGCGCCCGGCTCAAGAAGCTTTTTGTAGTGGGTATTATTGCTGTCATGGGCTATGCCGCCCTCAAGGAAAGGGTAGTGGGGGAAGAGCTGGTGAAGAAGTGGCAGGAACGAATGGACGACGTTGAAAAGCGAATGAAAGCTGCTGTGGAAGAGTGTACAGAGAAGTTTCCCGATCAAGCTAAGCTGGACATGGAGCACCAGCTTCAGGAAAAACCTGGCAGCGTTGACCTTGACTTCACCAAATCCCTTTTGGATTCACTCGTGAAGAAATACGACTGGGTCAATTGGTCTATCAGGGTCTTCAATGACAAGGAACGGCTTTTCTTTTTCAACTGGTTCGCGGGGAAGAAGTACCACGGCAGGAAAGGAGAAGCTAATTGCTTTCAGGTGATGACCAAGAACAACGTCAACGTGGTGATCTCTTTCTGTGTCAACCCTAAGCCTATTAACAAAAGTCAGATCCAGGAGCAGATTGAGACACAAAAGCTGAAAGGAAATATGATGGATGTGGCACAGTGTTTGAGCAAGAGCTTCCCCAACTGCTTGGTGCATGCTGTCAGCCAGTTTAAGGAGGTGGTGGAGACCAACAACTTCCATGAGGATTGTTATTACTATGAAAAGCACAAAAGAGCCTACATATGTATTCACCCCGAGTAACCTCATGCAACGCAGAATACACAGAGTATAGTTGCATACGGGGAGAAACAAGCTCCAAATACAAGTCATTAATGTTTATGCCTGATCTCCAGAGATGTCTTTATTGAAATGTCGTGATTGTTCATAAAAGTTGCTCATATCTGTGCTCATAATCGCTCTGTCTGGGGTGGGGATTATCTTCCTTGCGTTGATTGTTATATAAATGTATCCTGTTTATTTTCTCTGTTGTTCAATGTGGTATATAGAGTTCACCTATTTGGCCTCCACACTCCACACTTTAGAGTCGTATATATCCACGCCAGCATCAACATGATATAGTGTTAATGGAAAACAAATAATCCTTTCCACAATGTGTGTTACAGTATAAAGAGTTCCCTTCCAAACGTGTGCTTCGTTTGCTACAAAAGAGTATCTACTGCAGAGTAAAACCCTAATATCTTTAACTGACAATCTTCAGATTATTTTTTCTATTCCATGTATATTTTGCTTTCATTTGTAATAAACCAAAACATTAATAATTTTGTCACAATTGGTCATCATTACCCCGTTATTAAACTAATAGCATTCTAATATCTTATCAGCTGAATTATAACAATCACGGCGAATAAAGTTTATTATGCATGTGGAAGAGTGTAACAGATGACATGTTATTGCTTATTTAGAATGGTTGTTCCATTCACAATTATCTTCAGGACAAATTCGACGATTCTTCAACAGTAGTTTTGCGCTGTGATCAACATAAAATGATGTATCAAAGGGGTGGAGGTTTTCTCTTGTATAACATGTCGAGCAACCTATGATGTTCAACTTGATTTTCCACCACCCAAGTTTTTTTCTGTCAAACTATGGGTGTGTCTCTCCTCTGTCACATGAGACCCATGTGACCAATAGGAAGAGCAGTCTGGAAGTTAGTATATCTTCCGCAAACTTTTTAAGGTGAGTTAATTTCTGTTCTGAAATGATAAAACACTGGGCGTTTAGTATTTACGTGTGTTTGTAGGACTGAGCTCCGACTCAGAAACACTGGGGAAGAAAAATATCGATTTAGTTGATGCGCTCGTTTGTTACATAATCGAGCACTTTTTTTTCCACATTCCTGCTCGTAATTACCTTTAAATGTCATATGCGCCTCCACTGTCTATCCGCCTAGCTTCAATTGGCGTTTAATAAAATAGCGTCAATTAAGTAATGGAGCGATTCGATTAAGTTGCGAAACTTTATTACGGTAAAACTCGTTTATTTTATAAATGGGCGTTGGTTGCTAAGCCGTCACCATGGCAGCACTCCCGAGTTACGTTAGTATGTAATGTTTTTTTCCAGGAAGTGTCGGAACTTTTTTAAGACGGGATCGACAAGCGTTGCATGTAGGCCTAAACGTAGCAACACCCCATCTATCGCGATAACTTGTGATATTTGTTTAGCTGGTAAAATGATAACAATTAGAGCCGCTGTACACAAGCTGATCGATACATTGTCCATTAAGAGGCACATTAACAGGCCGTTGATTTGTCATCTCTGTATCCAGAGCGCAGCGGCCAGACAGAGGCCTGTATGTCCACGTCTCTGTTCAGAGATAACATTGGCAGATAATCCAAATGAAACTTTATTTTAACGTTCTGTTTAGTGCTGTGTTGTTCTCACTTCTTATGTGGGTTCAAGTTAGATATCTTACAGATGCATGATTTGTTTAATTGCTGTTCATAATCTAAATCAGTGTTATGTTTCACTGATGAACCATTAGGCTACTTATTGGTCTTGATTGTAAATCAAATATACATTTACACCTGTCTGTGAAATCAGTGCAATGAAAGCTGTATGCAAACAATACTTTTCATACATGCTTAGTATTATTGAACATGGTATATATTATATTGAGTGGTATATCTGTGTGATATGTATGACTCTTGTAGCTTATCATTCATATTTCCTTTAGGTGAGGTGCAAAAGCATTTCCAGCTCTTTGTCTGAAAATTGTAGTTCTTCAAGCACTTCCCAGTGAGATTATACTTGTAATGTCTATGTGGAGGTGCTTCCCGGGCACTCAGACTGCAGTTAAACTACCCCTGGGACCCCGAGAGAGACAAAATTCGAATTCTACAACACCTTTATTAATCCAGTACAAGACACATACACCAGAAACTGAATTTAATGTGGAAGGCATCAGAGATATGGACTAGTCCAAAGCTGTGTATTCATGCTGCAGTTTCTGCATTAGGCCAGAGATCCTTGTTATTTGTGGAGTCTTTCACACCCAGGGCTGTGTCTTACAGCTGCAGAGGTGTGCGATTTGTCAAGCAGAGAAATGGGTTCTATCTGACTGCAATCTTCTGCCGTGTAAAGAAACCCCCCTTGGGACAGACCTCATCACATAGACGAAGGAGCTGACAGCATGTTTTCCACTGTCTGGTTTCCTTGGTTACTTGCTGAGTTGCGATGGAAAGCGCACCCTTGCCCAGCAAGTTTAACCTCTTCCAGTTAATCACTTCCCACGCTTGCTGCTCCAACAGCTCGCTGAGGGAGGGACAGCACTGCAGTCTTAAGGGGAACGTTTTGTTAGGTGCAATGCCTGTGGTCTAGTGCCATGTCCATATATATGAATAACACTCTCCCCTGGAGCCAGGAAACTTGTATGTTAGTGCTGTCAATTTTGAACCAAAATGTACATGTAGGCCCAGAGAATCCAGCTGGGTTGCTCTGCCAAACACTGTAATTCCTCATTTCTATAGAGTAGCTCAGGACTTGATAACATTGTAAATTTGAATCTTACTTCTGTAGTTTCCTGCTTATTGAGAGAGTTGTTCATGTTTACAGATATTGATTAGAACGTCCATAGGGTTAACATATAAGAATACTTAACTACATTGAGAAGGAACTGGATTTGTATTCATTCAGGGTCATGGTGTTATCATGAACACACTTGTATCAGCTTGAGACAGGAAATGACTCCCTCCATATTGATGAGTCACAGGATCAGGAAATACATGTTGTTATTTTGACCTTTATTTAACTATGTTAGTATCTCTGAGATCAAGGATCTTTCTTCCAAGGGAGACAGCAGCATCACATTTATTTACAGACTGAACAGTAAAAACACATTTCACAACATGACATTTCAAAATATCAGAAACACTGCGAGTCAAGAGAGGGGAGAGAGAGACGGTGAGGGAGGAGACACTTTGACACCTCCCATTTACAGTACAGTGATTTACTGTGATTGTGATTCATTGTATTGTTATAAATGCAGCAGTTTTTGGGTAACATAATGTGACTCTGTGTAACAGTGAAGATAGTCAAATGGTTGTTTGGTTTTGGCTTGACATGATGAAGGACTCAAACTGTGCCACCCTATGTTGTCTTGACATTCCTGCTAGAGATACCAGAGACGTTGAAATGGTATATTGTGTGTACGCAGTGTAGCACACACCGTTTTTTCCCTATACTCAAAGTGATTTGCTATTGGCAAATGCAAATTTCACAACATTTAAGTCTACCCCCACTGGTCTTCCCTGACTGTTGAATTCCCTTTGCATTGTTGACTCATTGCTCACTGGGTGTGTCCAGCCGTGATCCCAGCAGGCTTTGCAGTCGCTGCACTGAAACTCACTTTGCTGTTTTTCTTTTTCCTTATCAGTTTTCACTGTGTGGTTAGAAGAGCAAGAGACAAGGCCACAGTCCAACAATACCACAATAACAATGTAAGTAAAACAAGAACTCAGTCTTTGTTATCATAAGAGGGAATTCGTATTGTATGTGTTTATCACATTCGTATGGTTGTTGTTCAGTATTTTGATATGCTTTTCACTTTTAACCTCAAGTTGATTTGTTCTTAGTTAAAACATGATTTGCTGTGGTAAATATCAAAACTAGGCTGACTCTTAACACTGTCTTTACCATGTCCTTACCATTTGTCTTGTTAGATTCTCCTGAAATATCTTCTTAGCACGTCTGAGATACATCTGAGATAAGCAAAGATGGCAGACCAGCTACAGAAGATCGTAGCAGAGAAGAAGAACTTGGTGGAGACTGTGATGGATGTGTTCGAACAGGGAGCTGAAGTAGTGGCGAGTTTTGCTGGTGACCTCTTCCCCATTTTCGCCATCGCTGCTCCTATTGTGAAGTTGGCCTTGGATAACGTAGAAAGCAAAGAGGCCACGTTCATGAAGGAGCAATTCCAGAAGGTCCGTGACCGTCTGGACGAGGTGTCCGACCAAATTCAACAGATCGATAAAGAGATCAAGAAAAGTAGAATGGATGTCGCTTACTTCTCAGTGGAGGAGAACATCACCAACCAGTTCCGGAAGTACATGGAGATTCTCAATTCCCCACACAAGTACTGTGCCGTTAAGAAGGAACAATTCCTGAAACACTTTGTCAAGACTGGTGGCGATAAAAACCTTCACACCCTCTACAGTGCCGTGACAGGAGATAGTTTGTCTGGGGAGTCTGTGCTGGAGATCACCCTCAACTACGAGGAGAAGAGTCGGCGAGTAATGGAGGACTTCTGTGCCAGGTTGAAGAAGCTCTTCTGTATTGGGCTCATTGCCCTGATGGGCTACACTGCTCTAAAGGGATATGATGAAGATGAAATTCTTAAAGAGTGGGGTGAGAAGATGAAGGATGTGCAGTCTAAAATGAATGTTGTCATCGAAGACTGCATTCTTAGCTTCCCCAAACAGGCTGAGCTGGATTCTCGTCGACTGGTCAGAGACCACTCTGACTTGACTAACCAGCAGCTAGCTGATGCTATCATAGAGAAGCTGAAGAAAAAGTATGATTGGGTGCGCTGGTCTGTGCGTATATTCAGGTCCCCGTCGGGCCTGTTGGCGAAGAAAAAGGACTTCCACTGCCAAACGGGGAAGAGTCGATTCCAGGTGCCTTCATCAGATGAGAAGCTTAATGTCATGGTGTCCTACAGTGCCTCGCCCGAGCCTCTGGATAAGAACCGTATCCAGCAGCTTATCGAGGGTCAGAAGAGACTCACCGTGGTTGGTCTAGCGGAGCTCCTGTTTGAGGAGTTGCCTGGTCCCTGTGTGGTCCACACGGTCAAGACCTCCAGAGACCTGGCGTGCTCCTGGAGTTTTACTGATGATCTCCACTACTGGGAGGAGCACAAGAGCTTCTATGTCTGTGCTCACTCCGCTTGATGTTTGAAATGGATAAAGAAAGAATAAGCCAGAGATTCAAGGTTCATAGGTTACTTTGTATGACTTTTGCACAGATATTGACTTTGCCAAAGACGACGACTGCCTCTCTACTTAATCTTAGCAGTTAAAGAGTACACACTGTTTGCCTTAAAGGAGCACCTATGATATTCTCATGTAATAAAATATTAGTTTCCTAAGCGTCAACATTTTTAGTTTGTCAAAAGTGGCATGGGTCAATCAAGACAACATATGTTAGCTAGCTATTCCACTAACAACACTAATGAGCGATCCCTGTCATCGTATTCCAAAGTTCTCTCCTTCCTCTCCTGGGATGATGGCTTCTCTGCAAGATTGCACCTTATCAGCTTGACACACATGCTCACCGATTTGTTTGTGTACCGCATGCTGGTGATGTGCGCGTCGCACGACTGATTGAGATACAGCAACGTGTAATTCTGGCATAACATCTGAAACTTCATTTTCTTCCACCAGTACACATTTGAAGGGCTAAGGTGGTTGTTGTGTTGGTAATGATGATCGTTAACCAGTAGCAGTACACGCTGGAACATTTGTTCATTTGCGCGAGGCAACTCCACCTGTCGTCGAAAGATTATATTATGTCAGTAGCGATAAGCAATGCCCTCCTCTTCTTTAAGACACATGGAAGAAGATCGTGCCAGAGAATTGGGAACTCACTTTTTATATTCAGCTGGGGAAAGAATGTCTCTTGTTACTGGGTGCTGTACGTTATAAATCGTTTTACTAGAGCTTAGGTGCAGTCAATACAGCTTGTATTTACTTCCAGTCACAACTAACACAGAGTACATCAGTGCGTTCTCGTCTGACAGCAGAAAACGTGTGGCAGAACCTCCAATCAATATTTGTGGTCCACCCTCCTTGTTATTGATGTTATTCTTCCCATACTGAACCATTCCATTCCATGGAAATTGACCCACCCACTTCAGGACATGTCGAGGCTTAGTGATGGTGATGGTGTGAAGGTAGCAAGATAGTTTGTTTACCCAGGGATTCCTGTCATAGGTATCCCTGTGCCTCATCTTTACCTTTGGAGGAAGTCTTACATCTGCTCAAAACCTTTCTGTCTAGAGTTTTTTCCCCCCTTATAGAATATATTAACATGGGAAATGAGAGTTGCATTAGTTTTGGACAATATAAATCTTGTCGTTGGGATTTCTTTTTAAAAGATTTGGTCAAAGTGAGCATGACATAACCGGAGGTGTGGCACTACCAAGTGAGAGTGAATGAATGTCAGGGAGACACTGCTGTACTTTATAACTGGAACACCACGGAATCATCTAATAGTTTTGTGTTTTTGATATATTGTGTAATATTCTAAACCACTGCAAATTTGTACCTTTCCAAAAAAATCTGTTTAGATCTGATCTGTTACCTCTGCTTATGTGTTGTGTTTATATCCTGTTTTCAGTTGTTTATCTTTTTATCTGTATTTCTATTTTATATTATTTCTTTATTCAGATATTCTGAGATGATAATATTCAGGATTGAGGACCTGTACTTCTCACAGCCAAAATGACTTTATCCTGCAGCAATGCAAAGCAATGAATGTCTTAAACCTTACAAATAAACCAAGTTTTAGACAATTTTATTATGTGTATTTGTGTGAATAATTTCCAGTTGTGCAGAGATTGATTGATTAATTAACTTGTTTTGTTTTAGAGCTCTTCAGTCACTATATTACACTGTTATTGGGTATTTTTTTATTTTAATATCCCTCTGAGACACATGGATGCATGCCTTTTAACAGAGAGGACAGCCAGGAGGGGAGATCCTGGAGCAGGTAAGGGTTCAGCATATTGCTCAAGGACACTTTGGCAGGGATGTACAGGTTGGTTGTTGCAAAGACCAAACCTGTGACCTCATGATTATTGGAAAAAAGGGCGAGGCCATCTTGGGTTTTGTTCGCTAAATCACTGCATCGTTACAATTCTGTTTGGATCTTTTGTAAGACACGTTTAACCATTAACTGGCCTATTCCTTTCTAGGCTACTATATCAATATGTGTTGTAATCAACACCTCCCAGAAACACTGTCTATTGATGAATAACTTTTTGACTGGATATATTAAAAAAAATCGATTTACCCAGGAAGTGTGCGCTTGGCATTGTATTTTCTTTTAAGCAATGCCCCCCCCCCACACACACACACGTTCTATTTTGCCAGATTGCAGGGTGCATCATGTAACATTTGTGGAGCTGGTGGGGATTCAGTGTCTTGCTCAAGGAAACATCAGCAGGGCAGATACTTGCTGCCAAGGGGGCTTGAAGGATGGTTCTGGTTGAGGGTTGAAGGATGGTCTCCCCGCTCATTATCGCACCTTGTTGCAACAGTTTGAACTCTCACACCAGGGAGCTGCCCACTAAACCCAGACTTCTACCGTGGTTACTGCTTTCTGGCTACTGAGATCTGTTCAGTCTTTACTCTAATGCTTATAAGCAGATCCTTGGAAAAAAGGCGGGCTAAAGCTTAGACGGTTTGTGATTGGAAGGTTCACCAGCTTGGAACTGCATGGATCTACCTATCATATGGGCAGCAGACGCAGCTGCAAGAGGTGAGTCTGATTAACAGAGTGTTTATCTGGACTGCTTCTCTTTGTCTGCTCTCGCTCTCTCTTGCAGTGAAGCTGGGTCCTGACAGTGCAGCAAACAGACAAAGACAAACAGAGTAACAACAAACCAGACACCGAGAAGGCCAGTGAAGTAGTAGACTGAGAGACAGCAGAAATATTCTCTAGTTTGGTCTGTATGGCTTATTTTGAACCCTGTGGAGTTTTATAGTAATACACGCCTGCGTACCGCCACCCAGCCTCTGCGTCCTTCCATACAACCTCCAGTGATGACAGTCTTGTCACACTAATCTAAAAAAGAAAGAGAATGGTATGGTTGGCTAGTTTGGAAACACCCACCGTGCTCTGTAATCATGTGGTTGCGGCTTTTCTATTTTGATGTATGAAGCCTCATATCCCTCTTTTTTACACAGTCGGGGTCAAGCACCACAAACTGATGAACTGATGAAGTACGCAGAACAACAGCTGTGTCAAACAAAAGCAGAAAGGTAATCTTTTAGGTCATATTGTGAGGGACCGTTAACAATTTCTTTGTAAACTGTGGATGACAGTTTATACCCCTTTGAAAATTATTATATTTTGACCAAAAGAGATGCGCTGACACCATCCCAGTCGTTTGCTGCCAAATGTCCCTCCTGTCTGTACTGGGATTTGATCAATCAACCTCCTATCAAGACAATTGGTAGTTTCCGTAGTAACTGGTCACATGGTTCTGACCTTCCTTTCATAATGCATCAAAATCAAAAAGAAAACTAATCAAATTTACTTGTAAAGAGTTGTTTTGTTTACAAAGTTTTGTCTCAAAGTGCTTTGCAGATGAACAACAGGACATACAAAATCTTATTTAAAGCCAGCAAAAAATAAAATTAATAATGTTTCTAAGATAAAATGTCAGTGTGTGTGTGTGTGTGTGAACATGTGTGAATATGATAAACTAGCAATATTTTCCAGGATGACAACGTCCCTCATCCACAAGGTACAAGTGGTCACCCGCTGGTTTGACCAGCATGCTGGTGATGTTAGTCATACGCCAACGTCTCCTCTATCACCACATCTATTCCCAAATTACCGTTTATGGGGAAATTCAGGAAAAGAATCCGAGCTAGCATCATAAATTTGGGTGGGTTAGATGCCATGTTAGGAAAAATTAGTGCTAACCTTGCCTTTCAGGAAATGGACCTAGTCCTTTGATGTCTGTGCTCTAATTCTATCAAACAAAGATAGAAGGAGATTAAATTGAGCTATGTTTGTTTAATGTTTTAATTAATGGCTAGTAATACATGACATATAATTACATTACATCTATACTCAACAAGAGTTCCACCCACTGTTAGGTTTAGGAGAGGGAAAGGTTCAATTAAAACCACTCTTGTTGGTTCCCAGTTCCTCCAAAGTGCACCTCAGTTAAGATTTAAGGACATACAAACAGACCCCAACTGATCCCAAGCCAGCCTTCTGTTAACAATGCCGCCTCCCTGTGGAAAACATTTCCTACATACATTCCTACATATGGGCAACAATGCTATACAACACAATGGGAGAATTCGCAATGATGAATGCCCATGCAGACCCAAATGGAAGACTCTATATCTATAAATATGTAAAGATATTTTAGATTGAACTGTATTAGAGTTAATGGGAACCACAGGGTGAGCACAGCCCTAATACCAAGACACTGACCTGTACATAGTATTAAATTGCAAACAACGTACGTCAAGGTAAAGAGACAGAAACTCGCCAGGGATTTAGGAAAAAGCACAATCACACCATCCTAATCGATTAAATGCTAAAGGCCAAAGAGGAGCTGTATTAACACCCTTCATAGTTAAATTAATCTAAATTAATCATCTAATTGTGAAATCTGTCTGTGTCATGATGGTCATCTTAGTTCCAGTTTTACAACTGGTGGCATCTGCATGTAGGCAGCAGAATGTTGTCTATCTTCTCTACATTAGCTGAACTCTGCATGGAATGGCTCCTCACATGGCAATGGTTCCTTCTGTCTACGCCCAGGTGGGGCTGAAGAAGCTGACCACACAAAACTGGTGAATGGGCAAAGAGATGCTTTTAATCACACCAGAATTTCTCTTCCATGAATATCATTTGGCCACACAGTCCTGCATTGAGCCGGGCCCATCAGGTGACCTCAGGAACGCAGAAAAACATCACGAGGCAACGAAAAGATTCGTCCGCCATGCAGGGATACATTGTACTGCCCCCTTCACCTCGACGTAACCCACAATTTTGACTTAATTTAGTCTCAATGGAAATAACATTTGTCGTTTTGTCCCTGAAAAAAAAGTGGCCACAATTTTTTTTTTTTTATCAGATGGCGGGTTCCAACAATTTCCTGGCTGCATCACAAGGCCCTAGCGCTCACTGCTGGGAGCAGTTGGGTTGTGGAGGTTTGCTGAGATGTATCATGTGCTGAGGACACTGCATGAGGCTCAATTTAGGCCCTGGAATCAAATATATCAGGTTTCAAACATCAGGAACCTAACACAGTCCATTGATGTCCATTGATCGAGGTAGCTTCAAAGAAAACTCAATTAAGCTACCAAGCTCCCCATCAGGACTTCGGTCATCAGAGCCGGTTTTTTTAAGAGTAAGGATTAAGTCTTCTTGCTTAGAAAAAGTAGTTAAAATACACCCAAACTATGTTGAAAATTGATCCTACTTGAGGCTGTTTCACTCAGCTGTCAGTAAAGGCTTGTTTGACAACTGTTGTTCTACAGCTGATAAGTTGGATAAGCCTTGCAACAAATGTTGGTACGTCAACGTCTAGTTCTTAACCGTGATTATGGGCACGCCGTACCCATCTTACCTATTATCACTGTGAATAACAGCATTGCTAAACGGTACTCAATGGTATTATGAAAAGTGATCAGTGCTTTTATGCCATTACGTCTTGACTGTTGTGACCCTCCTGTCTTAGCTAGCAGAGTATCTCCAGATTACAGCATCTCAGACTCCTGACAGGAACTAATGACATTTCAGCATTGTGTCACTTTCTACCAGTGCAATATAGGATTATTCTTACAACTTTATTGATTACCGTTAGTATTTTGGGCTGGTGCCTCACAACGTCTCTGAACTTTTGACCCCCTATGAACCCAAGGGAAGCCTAACATCCTCGGTCAGTGCTTGATGCAGTCTGGGCTGAAGACTAAAGGCCTGGTGAAACTCTCTCCACCAGGCTTTCTTTCTGTGTCATTCGCCCTTCAGTTTCTACTGCTTGTATAATAAGTTATCTCACCCGGATACTTTCCGTGGCATCTGATGATCTCATAAGTTAATCTTCTACTAATGCTGCTTAACAGCGGGGAGTGTGTTGGCTTGTTTAGCGAGATGAAAAGCCTGTCGCCTTTAATGCTTCCCTGGACAGTTTTCCCCTTGACTGGTATTGAACCGTGACTTGACTAAATATTAATTTTTCTACCTTGAATGAAATACTTGGATGTCTTGAGGGACACACGATCTAACCGAAAATGAAAAGTCAACCAGTTTAAACTTTGAGTTGCTCTACATGAGTCGTGGTGGCCTTCATGTGTTTCTCTCTCCGCAGATCTGTCAAACACGGTGCCACTTAGGACGACGTTTGTCAGGGGTAAACCCACACATAATGAAAATGTTATGACTTAGGCGTTTGCCTTATTGAATAAACAAAGAAATCCATAACAAGACATGGGATCATGGGATTTGTGAACGGACTTTCTGAAATACTATGCTCCTTGACTTATAATCTCCTTCCTCCGATACCACTCTTTCAGTCTTAAGTCCCCTTATTTACCCAAGTTACCGCTGTCCTCTGTTGCTCCCTCCTTGGAAACCAATTTACATAAATTTACAATTTACCAAAATACGTGCAAGACCCAACAAGTCTATCAGCCATCTGACTATGTGTCAAAGAAATTCTGCGCTGTGGAATTTGATTGATCGTATCGCGGTGAGCTCCGGTGTCTGCAAAAGATAACCCGAGGCTTCTTTCAGAGCCTTTCATGCTCCCGGACTCGGTGCAGGCGATGTTTTTAATGTCTCTCTTGTAACCATGTTTCAAACAATGGCGACAAAGTACATCTTTCTCAGGGCTCCGTCTCCACCCGTGCAACATTTATAAATAACTTTCCAACCAGATTCACGCCTAAGAGGACGCCGAGCCACCGCTGCAACGTCGAGGCTCTGAACCCGTGTGAGCTAACTGAACAGGGAGCCAGACGGAAACAACGGTGACCCGAAGGTTGCCGGAGAGGATTCGTCGACTGGTTTGAATTCCTGAACCGGCTGGGAAAAGCTTGGCCAGGAAAGGGAATGCATCGTGTTCTCTAATCCCTCAACAACTACTGACAGTGTGCCCTTGAGCAAGGCATTTACCACCACATTTACTACAGCTGTACCTCTTTCACAACACAGTAATATCCTCATATATACAGTATATATATATACTGTATATGTAGTCTACTGTCTTTTGTCTCTTGTATTGTCTCTCTGCACTGCATGTGAGGTCCTGTATGTCTCTTGTAACATGTGAGGTCCTGTATGTCTCTAGTAACATGTGAGGTCCTGTATGTCTCTAGTAACATGTGAGGTCCTGTATGTCTCTAGTAACATGTGAGGTCCTGTATGTCTCTAGTAACATGTGAGGTCCTGTATGTCTCTAGTAACATGTGAGGTCCTGTATGTCTCTAGTAACATGTGAGGTCCTGTATGTCTCTGGTACCATGTGAGTTGCTTTGTCAAATGAATGTAACTCTGCAATTATACATCCCAGCACCAAAGACACCAAGGCGAATTCCTTGCACACGTCACGTACTTGGCGAATAAAGCTGATTTCGATTCTGATTCTGAGTCATAGCCCACGGACAGCGCCCGCGTGTGTGAATGTGCGCGCCTGTACACGTTCACACAGACTGAATGTGATGACGGTGCTGGGAAAAAAAGACCATCGCTGTCCAGCAAAAACCTCCCTGCATAAAGAAAGGTTGCAAAATGGTTCTGACGCCTTGCAGTTCAGGATGGGCAGATTCAGACGTAGCTGTGGTTATGCCTTAAGCCGTTGTGTCTTTGTTGCTGTTGTGTTGCAGGAATTCTACACGCAACAACAAGCCTAATTCAGGCACCTGCTACAGACCGTGGATTCATTTGAACCGGTTTAAAGTATTATTTTACGTTGCCTAGTATATGACAGGTGCATCCATAATATTTCCATTTTTAAAGCTGCTATGTGCAGTGTAGTTCAGATGTTATTGAAGGAAATCGTTTGCATAATCAATACGTAACTTACATGTAATCAAGTTAGTCAAGGATGTTATATTGGTCAAGTTGGTCCAGCAGGTTATATGAGGTCATGACTACAAAGTATATTCTTGCTTATCAGAACAAGGAGAGGTGGAAATTCATCTTGGCCTTCACATACCAGACAGGAAGCGTAACTGGGATTGAGACTGGTGTAGAGGAAGGGAGTATCCTTGTACTGGGAGAACCTTTTACACTGGACAGTACTCCATTGTACCATACTGATGACATGCAGGTGTCCCATCATAACACTGGTTGATTCTAAATGAGAGTCTTGTATCTGGTGTACTTAGAAAATTACACGTTTAAATCAGATTAACACTTGGTGGTCAAGTGAATTAATGGAAGAGTTCATGTTGTGTTGTGTGTTAAGAGCAATGCGTGTTTTAGAACAAGCATGTACAGTTGAAACAAGAGAGGAATGAACAACATTACCAAGTCTGTAAAACAACCAACCTTGAGGCCCTAAGTCATCTGCGAGGTAGACTCAACTAATCCTGTTCTCAACCATAACAAATGAAAAACTACTGGAACCATGTGATAATAATGGTTGGCGTACATTAAGACTATGCCAAAACATGGTCCATTTTTAATTTTGTGACGGTTAATGTGCTACAAGGAAGTAAGCAAGGCTCTATTTGAACAGTAATTATATGGTATCCTTTAAAATGTTCCCACACATTGTCAACACTTCATTGAAAGTGTTCTATAATAATATTTGCTTTTAAATCTGCATTTCTTCCTTATTTGAGAGGGGTGTGTGTCTAGAACATGTTTCAGAACATTTAATAGTGCTTTTAGAGTGTCATTTTAACACATCTTCCCCCATCATGCATCTGGGTTATCCATCACAAACCTTTATCAGATACTTAAATAACATGAAAACACTTTTTGTTCATATTTAGCAGGCATCAATACTTCGTTTAGTTGGATTTAAATCCAAAACGTCAAGATGATAATAGCTTCTTTTATTCAATTTGATGTCACACTTTTGCCATTTTGTCAATTTAAATAATAGATGTTGGTAAATTAAAGGGAACGACTGCCTCCTAGTGGCGATGTTTATAAAGCATTATTTTAACAAGTAGTCATACCACAGGCTTAAATTACATGTTGATTTAAAACGGATTTGTTCTGCGGACTTTTATCAATGAAAAATATTCAAAGATGAAAATACAGATCAGTGTCCTAATATGTTTTAATAGAGAGATTACCGCCTATCCTCACGAGTTCATAATATGTAATTGAATGATTTCAAATTGTATGATTATGAGATCAAAAAGTCTTGCTGCACGTTTTGTTTGCTTGTTTTTGAACAGTCTTGGCTGGTCGCTAAGGTTTCTCCTGGGGCTTTCTCAATGAAACGTCCCTGATAGAAATGTCCTTCGTGGCATTGCGGTGTTATAATGAAGATGAAGTTACAGGTGCATGTTTGTGAGTGCGACTGCCACCTTCTGGTAAGCTTTAGCAAGACGCATCACAGATGTCTAATGATGCCACAGAATCATAACTTGCAGAGATCCAAAGCAGTTCCAGGCAAGATACGTTTGACTATTGCTCTAGGTGAACTACACTAGAACACACAAGGCAAATCTTTTATTTCCATCAAACACTGTTCACTAATTCCTATGATAGCGTGTGTATGTAGCGTTTATATTAAATGCATTAAGTGAAAATTAATAATTATTATATGGAACCTAAGATCCACTATATAATAAAATATAATTAGAATATGAACAGACACAAGAATTCAATTAAACTTTTTTATTTTACATGCAGTCCCTCTACCATCCGCCAGGGGGTGTTGCAGCACCCTCTGCAGCCCTACTTGACCTTCTAATCTTGATGTTGTTGATGTCTCTGCACAAATGTTACCATTTATTTGAGCGCTTCCTTTAAACCCCAGTGTTAGTGGTAGTGATCTTGAGCAGCGGTTTGTACTCAACTTCTTCAGCAGTCTGGCAACAAAGATGGTGAGAAAAAAAAAAATTAGAAATATGTAGAACTTTAGGAAGCTTTGTTCCCACGTGAACAATTGACTTTGTGGGCTCACAATATTTGTTTGAGCTGCTACATATAAAATAATGTATATTATAATTTCAGCGTAATTACAGCAGTTTTGGACCAAAACACCTGGGATCACATAGTCACACTGGGTCCTATCGCTGTTGTTTTTTGAAGACATCATCAAGACAGTTGCTTGTTTTAGGGCACAGTTGTTCGTATTTATTGAACGGTCTAATATCGTAGACATTATGTATCTGTATCCTTGGTTGGATTTTCCATCTTTTTTGTAATAATATATATATATAGGGTTTTTTATATATACACCCATGTATGCTTTCTTCAGTAAATATTGATTCATACCTCATTCCTGTCCTCCCTATATTTGCACAAAGCCTTGATACTCAGGACAGCAGAGCTGATAGTGACACACAGCTGAAGGACTGCTAAGACAATTAATAAAACATCCAGGCCTCCGAGCAGCATCTGAAAGCAGAAGAAAATTAGAATAGATTATATTGATAACAGTAATAACATAAATAATAATAACATCATTATTTAATATAAACTTTACAGACAAAAAAATCCCAGAGTAGACCTTTAATGAAGTTGCCATTGCTTTTTTTTTTTTAAACAATATATCTTCCCAATGTTCACTATATTTTTTGTAGAGCATTTCCAAGTTGATAGTACAGTGTAGAAATGAAAATGACAAAACATACCATTATAATATACTTCATTTCATCTTTTCCTTCAAAGTCATTTTCCTTGGTGGACATGAGATAGCGATACCAGTAGTTGAGTTTGTCATCACCCAGGTCGATGGCATACAGCACAATACCAGTAACGGCCAGAGTAGCACCCAGCAGGTTCATGGCTGCACTGGTGATTACCTTAAATAAACAACAACACCATGTTGCAGAATCAGTCAATGAATGGGGTTTTTTTTTGTGGCCGTTGCTCGAAAATCGAACAGAAGAGAATACTTGTGAACGCTTTCATTCTAATCTTACAGTGCCTCAGTCATTTTTCATCCTATGCGCGGTGATATCGTAATTCAACCGGACAATTCCTCCCAATTTTAGTAATGTCCAAATCACACGGGGTCAAATATAATTCACAAATATTTTTTTATGGTTTGTTTTAACTTGTGTAGGTACTTGGTTGGTAGGGTTTGCTAGATAGGACAATACTACGAGTGCTAGATAGTTTAGACAGTCAGTGGAAAGAATGTGTATGTTTTCAAATCAATTTTTTTTAATATTGTGTTGATTCACAATCTACTCGACACTGTCTGAACTGTCATCGTGCTGTGAATCCCACTCACGTGTTGAGCAGTTTAAATGAACATTAGGAAGTGTTTAACTTACCAAGCACATACTGGGGAATTTCTCAGCCAAGATGCATATAATGCCCAGCGCAATGAACTGGGAATGGCACAGATATAAACAGTAAATCAGGTTCATTTTATTCATGTTGCTGAATTTTGGCATTTACAAATACCTTCTGTAGTAGATTTTCAGAAACGTTCTGTAAGGAGTGTCCATAGGAGAAACAAGTAAAGTAACAAAGTACCAAAGTAAAATGCAGATTGTAGTATATCTACAAAAAATCTTATTGTAGTATATTATTGTAGTATATTCAATTAAAAGTGCACGTTTCACAATTCTCTCTCCCATCTTTCTGACCATGTGCCACAGACAACGAGATATGTTTGTATTTGATAATGAAAAAGGCGTTACCATGGCGCCAAGCCAATATGGAGCCCTCAGCGACCTCAGGAACCATGAATTTTCACTGATGACAATCTTGCCCACACCAATATTCAGCAGTCCTGCCATGATCTGTATGGTCTGTCAGAGAGAGCAAGAAGGCATATTACAGTTTATCAACCCTCACTCAGTCATTACTCTAGATGCCTCTCTCTCATCTCTCTCTCCTTGCTTTGTCCATTTGTCTCTCTCTCTCTCTAGATGTCTCTCTCATCTCTCTCGTTGTTGTTCTGTCCCTTTGTCTCTCCATCTCTCTCTCTCTAGGTACCTCTCTCTCCATCTCTCTTTCTCTCTCTCTCTCTCTAGTTGTTCTGTCCCTTTGTCCCTCTCTCTCTCTCACTCTCTCGCTCTCTTTCTCTTGCTCTGTAGCTGTGTCTCTCCACCTCTCTCTCTCGTTGCGTTTCGCTTACCCCAAAAGCAGACTGAGTATTGGCTTGGAGCCTCTTCAGTCCCCGAGGCACGGAGCAGCATACTGGGCTGTAGCAGAGGCTCCTCAGGATTTGACAGAATGCAGGGCAAGCGCTTTTGTTATCATAGGTCAGCGAAAGGGTGCACACAATGGTCGCCTGGTTCCTAGTCACATCGACTGCCATCTTGTACAGCGATCACACCTGGGTACAAATAGCATTTGTTAAACCCTGATTGGACAACCAGAGGGGTGGTGTTTAACCGCATCAGGACAATTCAGAAAGTGTCTGGTATGTTTTCGACCACAGAAAAGTATAGAATACTTTAGAATACTTAAC
>OMKK01001065.1:5718-13218 GCA_900302305.1 Polymixia japonica | reverse complement strand
CCTCCGCGAATGATTTTATTGATTTAAAAAATGATTTTATTGCTTCCGCTAAAAACAAAGAAGACGCAGTTTAAAGTTGAAAGAATCCGTTAGATTCTACGGTTGGAACTGCGTCCATAGCAACGGTCTGTTGCTGCTTCATAGCAACGGTCTGCGATTCGGAAATAACAGACCGTAGAATGCCGTAATTGACCAATCAGAATTCAATAAAGATTCAATAAAGCCGTGTACTAAGTGTAATGCCCTTTGACTAGTTCTGCTTTCTTAATACAGTATCATCTTGAACTTGTGACTTTATACAAAAATGAACTTTTGTACCTATGACCTTATGATGCACTGTCTAGTTTCATTTCTGTCGAACACAGGGAACTGTCTGAAAATATGTTTTAGATTGCGGAACCATCTGTATGATCTTTTAAACACCTTGTTGTTTACTGTACCCTGTGATGATGTGTGTTGAACATACGGTACTCTGTGTCAGTCTTGTCGAGCTACTCAGACAATGTACTGATCCCTTTGCAAAGGCTAATAATAACAGCTTGTATTTTTGAACTTGTGTATGATCAGCGTGTTCATACCTTTTCTCTCTCGATGGGACTGATCAAAGCCTTGATCCCCAAAACAGCAGCGCTGATGTTGACACACAGCTGCAGGACTGCCAGAATGACCAACAGGATGTCCATCGCCGTCAACAACCTCTGTGAGGCAGGGGAGCAAAGAAACCTCTATTCAAATCTTACTCCTAAACTTGATTTTTGTTTTGTAGTACTGAGATGCCAACACTGTGAAACTGCCAATTCAATTTCAAACACACGGTACAGTTAAGTGGGGGTGACATTGATATTATCAGCGCCGGGCCATATATCATCATCATCACGGCTCATTTTAGACGGATGCTCACCTCAGCCAGGAAGGCCACAGTCTCGCAGTTGTCACCTCGTGTGGTCTTTTGCGCTGCCTGATCTCCATAGCCTCCGGAGTCGTAATCGTAATAATCCTCAACGAAGTACCTCCTCGAATCACACATCCAATCCAGGGAGGTATCGCTCAGGTCTATGGCGTAGAGCACGATGCCAGTGACGGCAAAGATCACTCCGGCCAAGTTCATAAACACAGTGAAGCCCACCTGAAAGGCAGAGTTTGTCGTCGCCGTGGCGATTATGGTCCACCACAGCGCGGGCTTTTGCACATTTCCATATATTTTCGTCGTCTTGTCACTCATAGTGTCATTGATCTTAACTGATGAGAAGAGGATTTGACTTACCAAGCAGGGACTAGGGAAACGTCCAGCCACAACGCACATGATTCCAGCAGTGATGTACTGAAGAGGGGTCAGACAACAGTCCAAATAAATGAATATTAAGCGTAAAATAAAGTCCATGTGTTATATGTGAAAACCCGAAACCAGTAGTTTTGTAACTGAATGCCTATCTCGCGTAAAGATGTCACCTCTTCATACCATTCAAAGAACTTTATCTTTTTGTGGACACTGACTTACAAATTTAAGGTATGAGGAAATTCCTGGTATTCGTGAAATGCTTGGTAACATTTTCATAACATCAATGCTGAGGCAGTGATGTTGACTTACCACAGCACCGAGCCAATAAGCAGCTCCCAAGCTGGTCAAATCTCCGGGTTGTGTGCTTGTGCGTCCTGGTCCAAGTCCAATGTTGACCAGGCCGGTCATGATCTGTAAAGTCTGTAAAAAGATTAAAAGAAAACTGTCTTTGTTAGATGACACTTTAGCGTCATAAGACGCTGCTATTTTTCGTTTTTCCATTAATATATCTTTTTAATTAGCATTTATTTATTTATTTTTATAATTGTTATTCCTCTCACCCCAAGAACTGCCGGAGAACTAATTAGCAGTCCCGGCAAAAGTTGACAACATTCCAGGCTGTGGCAAAAGTCTCTGATGATTTGACACAACTTTGGGCAAGTGGTTTTAGTTGCCATGGTGATCACAATGCCTTTGTCCACAGTTACGGCCGTCCCAATCCCACCGGTTGACACACCTGTGTAACATGACAAGGTTTTTAATTCAGTATTAGAGTATCTAGCTGTAAAAATGTTACCTTGTCAATCAGGAACTTAAATTGAATTAAACCACCTGCTGTCAACAGCATTTTGTTTCAGTATTGTGCTATCAATCATTTTCCGAAGTAGTGTAATTTTATAAATAATAAATAAAAGGTTCTTATTATCAATACGTCCTACTGATTTGTGCAATACAAGTCGGAGAATAAAACTTGCTTAGCATCATATTTGAATCCATTTGGACTACTTTCAGGTGCAAAAACTGAACACAACTATTTTTTATTCACAAGCCAGAGGAACAGAGGTTTCGTCGTTTCCAGAGTTAGAATCATTGTGGAGAATCTAGAACCTTGCTCAATACATTCTACTGCTGTGTCTGGTCTGAAGCTGACTAATAGGTTCAATTGGTTATGTCTTCTAGAAGAGAGGATGGGTTATTAAAAAAAGCACAGTTTCTCTGAAGAATGTGCCGTTTATTCAGGTTTTTACTTCCCTGTTTGCAGTGTGCATGCCTTTGTTTGCTCTGTCTCAACGTCTTTATATTAGTTATCCAAAGGCTAACACAAAAAGCAATGTAGAAACGTGTGCTCAGATAGAGATATCAGGGTGAACTTGAATGTTGTCCTACCACCAGTCACACAAACACACACACACACACACACGCATACACACACACACACACACACACACACACTCATTTGCACAAACACACAACTCACTCTCATAAATCATCTTAACATCCCATTCTCAATCGTTTATATACAACATACAATCCAAAACAGATATCTTGTCAAACTGTCGTCATCCAAAAATACCAAACCATTCAATGCTAGAGCTCACTTAAGAATTAGTTTAATTTCAGCTGTTATAGATGCACTGATTATAGATAGATACCAGCACTGGGACTGTGTAGAAAGCTCACCTGTTTCTGAGTGATTGGTTAGTGGCCTAGCATGAGCAGTGGCAGACGACGTAGTGTATTAGAGTCACAACTGCTACTGTAACGGGATGTAGAATGACAAGTGGTACAGCCAATACTAATGCAATCTAAGTCCCTCCCCCATAGGTCTAAGGTGTCCACCTTAACCGGTAATATTAACTGTTTAGATGCTAGGTTAAGCATGGCATGCTGACCTGCTCACAGTAATGGTAATTGTAGCACTAGTAGTAACACGGGTAGTCACTGTCGTAGAAGCAACAACAGAAATAAAAATAATAATGATCATCATTTTAAAGAAAGATATTTAATTTGTAATAGGCTAATATTTTACAGAAATGCACAGTACAGGAAGCATCAATTAAAGAAATAAATAATCCAGGTAAGGAACCAAACAAATGCTAAATCCTACAAACAAGTAAATAGAATTAGCAGGCAGGTCAGTAAAAATATTTTCATTCATATTGACATAAACACAATCCATGTCTTGCGCTATTGTTGAGTGCCTATAAGAGTGACTAACAAGTTTATCGTAGTATCTGTCGTGCTTTGGCCCGTCGAGGCACTTTTCTGGTTTCTGGTTTTGTTTTTGGTTCTGTTTTGGTGTTTGTGCCCTGCGTGGCTTTGTGTTCATTTTTGGTTATTCCGTGTTTCCCCGTGTTCCTTCTGCCTCCTGTTGTCTTGTCCTGGTTGTTCCTTGTTTTGATGTTGTCTGTTCAGTTTTCTAGGTGTCGTAAGTCTATGTGTATTAGGTTCTGTTTCGTTTAGTTCTACGTCCCGTTGTTCTCCCTGTCCAGTCTGAGTCTTCCCAGGTGAGTGTCACTGTAATCACCTCTTGTATATTTATTTGTATACATTGTCTCAGGTATGTGGTGCATTGTCTCTGTTTTGTGCTTCTGTGCTGTCTCTATGTATTGTATTTTCAAGTCCTAGTCATAGTTAGTTTTTGGAGTATATCCTTTGTGATCCTTGTTTCTCTTTGTCTCTGAGTTCCTTGTGGGTTTTGGAGTTCCTTGTAGTTTTGTGTTATTGGAAATAAATTCCCTTTCGGGCTTTTGAACATTATCTCCGCCTTGAGTCTGCATTTGGTTCTTCTCCTGTTCCGAACCCTAACGGTATCAAAGCATCTCTGGCATCTTGATTAATATTGCACTTAATTGCGTGGACTGTCAAATACAGGTTCGTTTTCTAATAGTAATATATATGTGTGGTTTATATATAGGCTATGTCGTTTTAATGACAAAATGTTGCATTTCTGTTCATAGATTACATTCATTTAGTAGGAGAAATTCAATCTGTCTCATCCGAATTTTGATTTTTGCATTGAAGAAAGACTGACTCTTCTTTAGATGGCATTTATTTATTTTACTTCATATTACTTTTTACTATACTTGAAATTCATTAACTTTCATCGTTAACACATTGCTGCTGAAAGGTGAGTTACTGTAAGTGAGTACATGAAGCTTAAAGATCTGCATTAACTGAGTTATAACGGCAGGAATATCAGCGTAAAATCATTACAGTCCATTGTTGATAAACTGCATATTGATAAGTGCTTCTCTTAGGTTGTATAGTCGTCCAGCAGTTGGTGCTCTGGGTCCTGTGGGGTTGAAGAAGAGTATGAATGTATAGTTCCCCTGAGAACTGAGATGTTGGAAGGACTGACGTTTTAATTCCAACATACTGTAGATGGATGACAACTGAATACTTTTATTTTATAGGATCAACCTTTGCTAAGTCCCAGAGATAAAAAAATCTATTTGGCCTGAGATCAAAACATTACACATTTGTGCATAAAATAATGCAATGATGTGGCATAAATCCTTAACACGCGTTTCTCTGTCTTTACAGACGCCTATCTTTGTTTTGAAATGAACCATTAGTTAATTAATTAACCAAATGACAGTTCCAAACGAAGTGACATCCGTCCGAGGTCTTTCTCACCCATTTTGTCTCCTCCGAGGCCCCGTCCGTTGACATCATCACCCCACCCCCGAATGTGAATTTTGGAATTTGAATTGGGCATCGATGCCACTGGAGTGGAACTAAAAGGTTTTGGTACATCTTCAACTCTACATGTCTCACCTTGATCGCCATGTTCCTCTTCAAAGCCTTGATGCCCAGCACAGCGGTGCTGATGGTGACGCACAGCTGAAGGACTGCCAGGATGATCAAAATAATATCCAGGCCCCATTTTAGCATCTAGTGGGACAGGAACAGGAGTATTACTGGGATTATTTGGAGAAAAACAAAACAGTGAAGACTGTCATGCTTTCCTTCAGTACTTTCTACTGTAGTTACTAGCAATGAGTACTTATGTTCTGGAGTTACCAACTGATTTGAGTAGCTTAGCGCAGGTCCCCACACTCTCTGTCATTAGCTGGATAATTTAAAAGCACAATGCCTCTGTATGGTGTTTTTAATGACACTGTTTTCACACTCACGAAAAACGTATGTCTGCCCTCCAGGCATCTCTCCAGCATGGTGCGGTCCGTAGGAGTGGCTGCAGTGGAGTGAGAAATGACCCAGTACTCCTCCCTGCATAGCCACCCAAAACTGCCTCGCAAATATGCCACTTCCTTGGCATAGACCACAACGGCTACAATTGCCAAAGCAGCTCCCCCTAAGCTCATCAACAAATTGATACCCACCTACAGGAGAAAAGGGTCACTAGGTCAAGGTCATTTTCTGTTTATATTTTGAATTTAAATGTGTAACTTTTTCATGTTTAGAAAATCCTCATATCAATCGTCCTCATAGTGATGATTCAACCCAGTCCTGTCTGATTAATTACTCTACATTTCCTATTATACTGAATGGAAAGTCCAGTGGCGGAGTTCTGGAGGACGTCACCGCAGTAGCGAGTAGTAGAAACCTCACCAGCAACTATTCCAAAGAACACACAAGTGTGTCGGTCTTTTTAAAAAAAAGAGTGCGACCATTGGCAAGGCGACATTGATTGTAAACTCAACTCTGGGAATTGACGTTAAGACACTTAATGGCTATGAAGAATTGCGGATTATCACTTTAATTTAAAGGAAAATGGACCCCAACCCACACCAGATAAAAGGTCCTTGCTCGAGCAGGGTGAGAACGGAACGGTATGACCTACCAAGCACGGACTAGGAAACTTCTCAGCCAGAATACACATGACACCAAACGTAACAAACTAGAGGAATGACAAAAAAAACAGAGTAAATATCCTGCTCAGCTGGAATTAATTTCCGGAAACGTAAAGGCAAACCACACTGTAAAACTGAATATCAGGTTGCTTACCAAGCCACCAATCCAATAAGGGCATCTGTGAAAACCCCAGGAGGGATTTTCGATAACTCCAAGGCCAATGTTGAGCAACCCAATCATGATCTGCATGGTCTGTGAAGAAAGAAAATGTAAAAAATCTTGTATAGTATAGTCTGTCATCCCAGAAGGCAGTCGTAAGGCTTGTATATATCACATTACAGATCATCATTATCATCACCATCATTATTATTGTTAATAGCAAGCACATAAATTAAAAATCAATCATTATAAATCAACCAATCTGAGAATTGGATAAGGTAAATTCTGATTGGCTGTTTCAACTCCAATTAGACAGCTAATAGAACTATCTACAGCATCCCGGAAGCATTATGAAAAATTGATAACTGACTAGAGTGGAGTTGTTAGAACTGGATTAAAACACATTTTCGGTCAGTATCTTTTATCAATGACTTATACTGTATGTCCGGTGGCTGGAAATCTAAAATCCCTCTCGTTCGTCTTCTTACGGAAGCGTTGTGATTGGAGACGAAACGGCCAATCAGAATTTACCATCTCCGTTTGATTGATTTTGTGGCACATGTTTAACGCTGTGCCAGGTTGAGCGAGCACAGAGCGGAGAGGTTGAGGGACAGAGAGAGAGAGAGAGAGAGAGAGAGAGAGAGAGAAAATCTGAGCTAGTGTGCAGCGGTCTGAGAGCATATGAGTAAAACTGAGTGAGTTATTACACGTTAATATGGATAACAGCAAATATGTAAATACATTTATTGAGCACAGAATAGATTTTAGTCTGCTCAATCTAAATTATGTTTTGCTTGCGTATAATTTATCTTCAAAATATAATTTATGCGCTTGCAAAATATATTTAATATACACAATCTCCCATTGCTCGCTCAGGAATGAGGCACAAATATAACGCCATAGTTATTATTGTATGATCCATTCCATTATTATCATCATTTATTATACTGCACGTATGTAAAAGTCTTGTAGTGCTGCACATATGAGTTGTGCCACTCACCCCCAGTGCTGTTAAAGTACTTCCCTGAAGCCTTCTTATTGCCTTAGACATGGAGCAGCAAAACGGGCTGTAGCAAAGGGCCCCAAGAACTTGACAAAGCGGCGGCCACGCACTTCTGGGGTTAGCCTTCATAGTCAAGACTGTCACCGTACCGCCCTTGGTCATGGACACCGACATCCTGACTGGTCCTGAAGTTTCTGGATATGAGACTGCAGAACAGTGGGGGGGGGGATTAAGTATTTCC
>OMKK01001063.1:0-14265 GCA_900302305.1 Polymixia japonica | reverse complement strand
CATATGTCAGCTTCATACCGGGCTTTATACCTATGCCTGCCGGCTATGCAGCCTTTATGAGCGACTGCGTGTCTACTTATTTGTGTTATTGAATGCCTGCGCTATAGTATGCACCTTTGACTCTGGGTGGGACCGTACAGTATGGCTGCTTCGCCAGCAGGTGGTTAATTGCCACACTCTCTCCCCCTGGTGTAACTCTGAGGTTCTGGCAGCAGAGCGCTGTGCTGAACAGAATGTGACAGTACAGGGAGGGAGGTTTGAGAGCACGCAGACACACCACCAAAGAACTGTTATTATGACTGTCGGAGGGAAACTACTAATTTATATGATGAATACATATGCGACCATTGACCTAAATATATTGAATTAACCGTGTTATAGCGCGCCTCTTTCACAGCTACCATTTGGAAACACAACACTTAGTTAATTGTCCTACCGGGCTTAGTAGATGAGAAGAGGCCAAATCTTTGGTTTTGTCTTATGGCCAAGGCTTGTGATAACCTCATCTATCTTTCTAGATTTGGCAAAGGTGGCCCTAATCACACCACAGGGTAGCAAACAAACCACCTTGACAGATGTCCAAATTACAAGTAAACAGCCTAGCAGGGAAGGCAAACAAATGACCAAAGCAGGGGAAGAGAGAGGCTACAGAAAGCCTGGGCTTGCCAACAGCCATACTGAAATAGCATGGCTGCGTGAGTCACGGTGTGTCAATGTCAGGGAGCCAGTTAGGCACATGTATTCGTCTTTTTAAGGTGGAACGCCATTGGGACAAGGATAAAGCTGCTGGCGGTGGGAGGCACTCACTCACCCCCTCAAAGAGCTACGTGTGCAGAATACAGCACAATCACTTCTGGCCACACATTATCTTCATACCACTCGGAATTTGTTCAATTAAATGGCCATTTTGACAGTGAAATTGATTTTCTCCTCTTCTTTGCAACAATTGGTCATTATTCACAGATGTTTTAGGTCTTTGTAAGCATATGGTATCCAGGGTAGTGTTAGACTGACTTGTAGCAGGTACAGGAATAGCAGCAATCTGTTGGCGGCTGCCAATCATCGTTACATTCTAAGTGTTCTCACGCAACTGTGTTTTCTTCCATAAGGTGTGAGACGCGTTTTGTGCTCACCCTTCCCGAAACTGCGCATCCCGTGCTGCAGAATAAATTACAAAGAGGCAAATTCGACGATTCTCCCCCAATCTCTTTATCTCTATAAGCATCTCAGGAAAGGGCACATCTAACCAGGCGAACCCCTGCAAGCGGTGCGCAACCCAATACCGACACATTGAAACGGTGCAGGATAGAGGAGGAACCAATCCTATTGGTTATCCATAAGCCTTTTATTCTCTAAAACCAATCATATTAAAACTAGTAAGGTTAGGAACACTGGTAAGGGACACTGGATTCAATGTTATTATCAGCTTTATAATGGCATTTCCAGCATATTGATGTCCTCTCCGGGGTTATATTTTGTAGGTCAGCAATCTAGAGAGAGAGAGGACGAGCAGGAAGAGGAAGAAGAAGATTTAACTTCAACTCCACAGAGGTGGCCGACAGAATATTAACATCCAACTTTACTCAGGCTGAAGTCTGTGCAGGGTGACCAGGGTTGCTAAATTGAATTAGGACCAAGGACACAAATTGAGTGTATATCGTGCCAGCAAATGACTTCCCCTGCAAATCTCCCTGAGGAAATGGACTATGATCAAGTATTATTTCATCAGTAGATAGTCCATATAACTGAGGATGTGCGGCAAACCTTATCCTCCCCAAGCAGACAAAACATTTCCCGGTTTATCCAGCGAGACCGAAATCAGTCAGGTGAGGTTCAGGCCATTTCAATCAAGAAAAATGAATTTTGACACACTTTAAAAGGCATGCTTAATTCATGGCGCCCCGGCCAGGAGATGCTCCGCCGTCCCGCCTTCACTCCTAAGATACATAAACACGAAAGGTTAATACTGTATGAGAAACCCTGCATGTGAATTGGGAAACAAAATGTGAATTTATCGTGTCTTGACTGCCACACCTATCTCCTGTGTACAAGCTACCCACCCACACATACCCTCACACACAGACATATGGTCTCTCTCTCTCTCTCTCTCTCTCTCACACACACGCACACACGCGTGCGCGCACACACACACGCAGCCTCCAGCAATTTGAGCATAGATGGTGGACCCTATAATCCAATAAGTTGCGCTGCTTGTGCTAAACCCAGTGAAGTCTGACACACCGAGAGAGAGTCCATGGAGAGCTCAGTCCCCCAAGTCTCGCTAGCAGGAGTGGGGTGGAAACTGTATTTCGTGATAAAGAACTTCAGATGGCTCTCTTCATCCTCTCTCGCCCACTCTCTCTCTCTCTCTCTCTCTCTCTCTCTCCCTCCCCTCTCCACCTCTCTGATAGCTAATATGTCTCACATTTGTATGGAACCAAATGCAAAGTAGAATAAGAGAGGATGATTCCCAAAAGGTGATAATAGCAGCAGATAGGACGGTCAGTTAAAAAAAAAACCCCAAGAGGTTCTCTGTAGTATTGGGTTTTGGAGGATATTTTTACTCCGAAGTAAAATGTCCCTACTTTATATTAACAGCCCAGCGTAACGTGAGACATTGGAAAAGACTGGCTGAAATAAGGGTGAAAAATTGTATCATTGTCTGTTATACCTCATTTAATATCTATACAGAATAGAAAAGAGCAATTCATTTTAGAGAGGAAATGATTTCTGCTGAATTGAAACCCAGTTGAATTGATTCTCACACATGCTTGGCCATGCTTGAAAGTAACAATAATTCAGAATAGTGGAGGCAATTTTCATCAAGGCAGTAATAATAGTTTATGGAATAAATTTGTCATGCTTTTGATGGTTGTTTATCTTTGCTCTTTGTTAGAGTTAAAGTGAAGTGAAACTTGAATTTATTCTTACAAGAGACAATGGCCGACACCGTGCAGTAACAAAAGCATAGTGCTCAGTTTTATCCACATGCAAAAACAAACACGAACACACACACACACACACAGTATCCAGTATCATGTAGTGCACGCCATAACTAGACACAGAAATGTCATTGAATTGGCCATGTATGAAATTATTTATCAAATTCCTCATCACTTGGTTGAATCCGTCTCACTAACCGATGCTTTGCAATATTCTGCTACAAAGACAGGAGTCCAGGCCTATGCAATGCCATGACAACCCACTACTGCTTGGTGTACAGTGGTCGTCAGTGTGTATCAACCAATATAATATGTAGACACGGTGAACTGCCTGGTCTGGAATCAGGAGTCAATTCGAATCCATGACAAAATATGTAGTCTGAAATAATCTGAGCGAAATACTAGATGATATTAATTGGTGATTTTACTAAACTGTGGGCTCTAAGCAGGCAGGCACATACATTACTTCACTTCAGACAGACAAATACCAACTATCACACAATTTAATAAGTAATAGGACAGGAACAGATGATCCTTGCCGTTTCCGCAGTAACATACAGTAAAGTAGTCCATTTGCAACTCTAATATCAAAGAAACATAAAAACAATAATTAATAAATTAATAAATAAACAAACAAACAAACAAATAAATAAATAAGTTAATAAATTCATACTTTGCTATGCACTGTAAGTGGTTTTCACAACAATTAAATAGCATATACATTTAAACACTGACAAATACATTATTAACATTTGCCACTTCCTTTTTTCTTTCTCTTTCAGTTTGGCCCAAAGTCTGACCTGGAAATGCAGTTATTTATCACAACACTCATGAGCACATGACCATAGAAGTTATGGTAACATCAGCCTAACACAGATAAGCATGTTAAAGATAATAAAACACAAATCTAGTCAAATAATCAAATTGTGTATTTTTGATCGAACACTACATAAAATATTTGCATGTTGTGTAAGATAATAAAATCAAATTCACGTTACCTGCTACGTTACTACTATACATCTTTCATTGATATACTATCCCCAAGATTAACATATGTCTTATGTATAGAAGCACTGCAAATAAAAAGACTACCTGAGTCCTTTAAGGAGGCCCTGATATCTCTTCTCCCCAAAAAGGATAAAGACTTACCGGATCCTGTTAATTATCGTCGTATATCACTGAGCCAATGCTGATGGAAAGCTGCTATCCTAGCTGCCATATTAGAGAGAGTTCTCCCAAATATTATTCATAATGACCAAGTGGGCTTTATGAATAACAGGAGCTCAACCGATATTATTCAGCTGCTTCTGCATCTTATTGGGCTCAATAGGTCAGCATCCTGCCCTGTCACTGCGCTTTCTGTGGATGCAGAGAAGGCCTTTGACAAGGTAGAATGGAAATATCAGTTGATTGTTCTCGGTAAATGTGGGTTTGGTTCATAATTCCAGAAGTGGATTGATGTCGTCTTCAGACTAACGGAATTATTTCCCCTTTTTTTTACATTATCAAAGTCCACCAACTGGCATAAATCAGAAGCAATGTGTATATCTGCAAGCTGTACATCAGATACGGTTACCTTTTTCAATTTTAAACTTGTCCAAACTGGTATGACATGCCTTGGCATATCACTAACGGCAGACTTGGACACAATTGTAACTCTGAATGTATTACCAGTTTTACAGAAGATAAAGCAACATTTAGAAAAATGGAAATTAAGCTTATGGAAGAAAATCAAGGCTGTTAAGATGACGACTATTCTGAAATATATACTATATGTCTATGATAAACTTCCTTTGAACTGTCAAAATTGGCTAAACATTGGAAGCTGGAGGGAGAAAAGACAAAATGGGTGCAACTAAAAATGAATATGACAACACCATTTAAATCATTGCATTATTTATCGCAAACATTTGACAAAAATTCAGGTGTGCAGGACATCATTCCTATTTTTTCCACCGCTCCAGGAAGGTATGGCAAAATGATGAAGGAATCTCCCTATATGCAGAGATATGCATCGGTATGGAATAATCCTGAGATTTGTGTGGGAAAGAAGTCTATTTACTGGGAAGAATGGGTAGAAGAGGGAGTGCAGAGATCTTCACAAGGATGAATTATATCTTTCATTTGATGAGATGTGTGCTCAGTATAATTTGAATTGTAGGGATGTTTGGAGATACATGCAAATCAAAAGCTGTGGAACCAAAGAGTACAGCGTTGAGATGCACAAGGGAAAAAAGAGAACAAGGAGCTTTTTTTCCAGCCCTAACATCAAGCAAACAGCTTCGCTGTGTTATAAAACGTTACGCAAAGTGTTATTTGTGACGGTTTGAGAATTGTATGGCAAAATGACTTGAAATGTGAAATAGGTAAGGAGACATGGTCACATATTGTATCAAATAATGGGAGGAATATAACAGAAGGTAGCAGAAGAGATAACAGAGTTGACTAAACGGCCATCAAATTACACGGCAGGGGGGCTGAGCCAGGATCAGATGTGCTGGAGGTGTAGAAGGGGCACAAGGGCTCCCTTCTTCACACGCTGTGGGACTGTCCTGTCATACAGCCGCTGTGGGCCAGGGCCCTACGGTGTACGGAGGATAGTCTTGGGAATCCAGTGCCAAGAACTCCAATACTAGGCCTGTTATGTCACAGATCACAGGCAGAAGGGTCGAACAATGTAGAATTCAAAATTGTATGCATGGGTTTCAACGCTCAGATTAGTCCTCAAACACTGGAAGAGCTCTGAAAGGCCTTCCTTTAAGGAGCGGCTCGATTCTTTAATAAAGATCACATATAATCTTAATGCTAGCAAATAATGCTATGATGCTAGCAAAAAGACAGAGTAAGAGTAAAGTTATAATCAATAGGTGGGACAGCTTTATTAAACAACTCAAGATGCAAGAATAATGAATTGATATTTGTATTTGTTCCTTTGTGCATCTTAAATATGTGTATCCTTGCGCATCCTAGTGTTATATTGGCCATTATGTGTATTTCATACAATGTGCAATGTACGCACAGAGTATACAATCATAACGTATGTATGAGTGCATGTATGTACAGTATAAGTGTACTAAAAAATAAATTACGGTCTGCAGTTGTTTACCACTGTGCATGTCATGCTGTGAATATAGTCAAATAATACTGACTAGGGGGAGCAGAATGAAATACCTTTTTCCCAAGCAATATTCTTTATTCATATGTTACATGAGTTATGGGTACACTAAGGGGATGTAGAGAAAGCATTACGTAGATTGATTAGTGTGTTATGCAGCTGGATGGAAATTTTGGGGTAATATTCATATTCAATGAATGATATATGAAGGACTGCTCGTTTTGAACTGAAACCCTCCCTGAGCAAGCACAATAAATATTATGATATACGTATCATTCACCACCGAAGGAGAAGAGACGCTCTCGTTGAAAACCGCGTTCGAGTGAAAACGCGTAGCTTTTGGGACCGATAATTTGAGCGTATCCGATTAAAAGTTCAAGAACGGTAGAAACTCAGACGCTGCGACGACAGTTGCCTTACTTCCGGCGGGAGAGCGCGAAGACGGCAAACAACGTCGGTGTCTGACCGCCTGTAAATAGGGGACTCCAGTAATAGTTATGACAAAGACGATGAGTCACTGGACACCCACGCCTGGGGCTTCTGATCTATAATTGCAACATATGTCATCTCACATTAGCAAACGAATGGAGAAAAGTCTGCTGTACATCAGAGAGAGGACACTAAGTAGACGCCGGTTTCCAGTGTCACGAGGTTGCAGCCGTTGAAGTTGTGCCGTTTGATCCAGTGATCCAGTGGCAATCCACAACCCATTCATTCCCCTGCAATTTGTGCCCGGTGCTTCCCCACCTATTCACCTTGACTGTACAATCTCTATAAAGACCCTCTATAAAAAGATGCGGGCTGGCACTCTATCTTGATTAGGATGGTTTCCGAGCGCTGTGGAAGAGCACGCCTGTGCTGCAAACATCTCTGCGTCCTCCATGTTGTTATAGGGTAGCCTAGAGCAATACGCTTGTAGTACTTGTAGTCTTTCTGTAGAGAAAATAATTACAGAATAACTCAAAGGCGTTTATAATAACGAGTGTTCTGCACATGATGGCAAAGATGTTCATATTTTGATGACAAAACGACGAACATTTTGGAGTCATAACCCTCGCTTCTGTGTTTATCTGACTTTGGGACACCTATTCTAACGTAACACCTAATTTACTAATCCGCATTACACCTTATGCACTTACACTCTGATTAGATAACAGCGATTAGTGATTATGACAATATAACACCTCGGGTTTCAACAGCACTTGATCTAGAAGACATACGTCCACGCTAAGCAAGGTTCCGGCATCCCAACGCTTATTTCTCGTTTTATTCCATTTACCTTGTCAGTATTTATTTTTGTTATTTATTTCAGCCGTTTCAAATTGGGCTGTCTGTCAGTCAAGTAATGTCATGGCGCAAGTTGTCAGGGAGGTTATCCGCAGCAGAGGTTGTCTGAGGTAGCAGTTGTCATCGAGCGGAAATTCATTTTGGAGGATGAAAAACTTTGTTTTTCTTTTTTACTTTTAACATGGAACCTCCGGGGGGTATCTGCTACAATGTCTTCTTTACATGTGTTACGGTGATATTTTATTATTCAAGAAACAGCAATGTGATCAGATGTACTTCTAGCAGATCCTATGCATTAAATTTTGTGTTGCGTTGATTTCCCTAGAGTGGTAAGTGGAGCAGTTGTGGACTCAGGTTGTCAAGAGAAATAAAACAATAAATATGTGAAATGATGAAGAAATAGCGAACAAAGAAATAGAGCAGGGGATAACTACCGCAGCGCAGCATCGCAGCCTCAGCATATATGTTGGAGCTGATTGGTAATTTAAGATGTTTTCTTAAATGAACGTCAATACTTGGCCACTTTAATTATTACTGTGCTTGTTACCTACGGAAGTGCCCATGTAAACTTGCAATATCATAAGCACGTAATGCAACTTTAATAACTAGGTTATATAACGCCACAATTTGACAACTGGGATGTAAAACTGCAGTTACTTTTCTAAGTAAAGTAAAGCTGTTAATTGAATTTATGCAGAAAGTTATTTTTTGATGAGCTCTGAGGCAGCTGTGAACTCTGCTTAATCATTCTTTGTGCGTAATACTTGGAGTCAACTGAAGGGAAAGACAGAGACTTTCTTAATCTAAAATGCCCAGCGGCCAGATTGGACCACACGATGAATACTGTATGTTTGTTGACACTTACTTGTTCCTGAGGAAGTATGCAATTTCACTCAAAGCAATAATTATAACTAACTAACTAATCTTTGGAATGCAAGGCATACCTATCCTATCTTCTTTGACACTGGGATGCAGATTCAACCCCGTATTTTAGCTAATATATGATGTCATGGCCCTGTGTTTCCCCCCAGCCCGGTTGTCTCTCCCTGGTGTCTCTCTGTGTGTTTCTGTGTTTCACATTAGCCCAGTGGAGTGAGGCAGCAGCGGCCATGACTGCCAATTGCAGACACCTGTGGGCAGGCCCATAATACCCACGAGGCCCCTGTTTTCTCTCTGTTTTCCCTCTCTCTCTTTGGCCGTTGACATGGGACCGGTTTAGTCTAGTTTGGTTTAATTTGTATTCATTTTTTATTTTTTATTTTTGACACCTACAACGACCCACTTTACTCACATACCGATTGAACTCATTGGACCCACAGCATTCTATTTGGTTCTTGTATTCCTAGTTCGGTTGTAGTTTGAATAAAACTTTGGTTAACAATTTTGAACTGTTTTGTCATGGTTTTGAGCCAAGTGAGTCAAAAGGTGCTTCCAATGTATAATACTGAAATCAATATTTCAACTCGTAAGCTGTTTCCGAATGCATAATAGTAACATCCAGGTAGGCTTGGACCTTCAATATGAAAAGAAGTCTTGAAGGTACAATAACATCACATAAACAAGGTTTTTAAAATCCAAATACCCAGCAAGTGGTGAAATCAGGGATTTTCAGGTTGAGTATGTGTGGCAATGACATTCAACATCCATCCAGATTTAGAGGTCCTCCTTAACATCGCTGCCTGCTGCGAAACAATGGGGAAGCAAATGGGCAAAATGTTCTCTCCTCTGAGAGACTGGGAGACTGGTAACAATAGATTAAAACCATTGGTATTCAAATTAATTTTACAGGTGGCATACAGTTCACAAAAGGTCTGGTAAAAAAAGAAGCCCAGTTTTGCCGCAGAGGAGACTGGGAAACTTTTTTTTCAAAAGGTGACAACCCCTCGTTTTTCATACTTCACTGAGTCTTTTAACCGACTTTTAACTGACATTAATCATATTGGAATTAACAGACACGAACAACATTTTGACCGGGTGAAAGAATTTTCTTGTCCACATATTGCGAGAAAAATAGGTGTTATGATACTAATTTTAGTGAAAGAAAGACAAAGAAAGAATGAATGAATGAGAATTTGTTGGTCTTGTTGTCTCATTTGGTCCAATTTGGGAGTTGTCCAGTTCAATGACTGGTGAAAAACCCTTCCAGTATAGGGTAGACTGGTAAGTTATGCATCATAAGTTACGGGGGAAGGAAAATTGTTAAGTATTCCAATAAAAAAGCAACTATAGACAGTTATAGAATGTTGTGCCGGAAGATTGATTTCCCAATGATTATTACTTACATTACTTATATAATATTTAAAGAAATAACACAGAATTCAGAGCTCAGTTCATAAGTCGTGGTGGTTATTAAAAGGAAGTATATCTTATCCATCTTGTACAGTGGCAACGTGCACTGTGAAGGCCAAAACGTTAGAAAATGCCCAGCGTCTGCAAATGATTGCACAGTATTTGAGAAGGTGGTAATGAAAACCAAAACAGCAGTGATGAAATAGGACTTTAGCAAAACAGATTTCATCACCTTACTTGCTGTAACTTACTTGTATCATTGGTCCTCGTTTGAATTCACTAGCACGCCAATCTGTAGTAAAGACTAGCAAAACTTTGCGTACTCAATACTGAAAAGAGGCCCCGGGCGCGACACCCTGTGCTTGCCTTGGAACCTGAGACATGCAAATGAAAACGCTACGGCTGCCAGTACGATATTAAACCACCGTTCAGCATTTACAGGAAGAACAGATAAAAAAAAAGTTATTTTGGATGTTTCGAGTGTAAATCTGTCGCAGGCCTGATTTTAGTGATTTATTTTGGGCTGTATCATCTCTCAGAAATACCTTATGGTAAGGTACCACGTTTAAATGAAACAACACATTTTTCATTTCACGGGGTTTCGAGCGTATACCTTTTGAAGTTCTGCCTCTAGGATATGCTTGTGTTTGTGTTATTTCTGTACAAAATCGATAATGTGCATTTGCGCCACTTTTCAACCAAATATCCTCAATAATAATTAGCGAGAGGCATTTAACAGTTCTCTAATTAACATGCTTTCCTCAGCTGCAGAACGCTCACAATCAAAAGCACAGAGAATTGCAGTTCATCAGTTATAATATGACAAATCAAACACTAATTACAATATCTGCCAAAATAAGGTCAACAAATCATTTGTCCTAATTCATATTACATTGCTTCATGAGCTCACAGACGCTTCAATTGGTCCACCATAGAAATCCATCATATATGCAAGTGCTGGAAACAGAATATATGGATATAAATCTTGTTGGCTGTGTGCCTCCTTGCCTGCCTGGAGGCTAAAGAAATCCTGAGTCATGTTTAGAACGTGAATTATGGGAAGTATAAATCCTTTTCATAACAACCTTCGACCAGGGAGATCTTTTATACATACAGTACTTCGCGCAAGATGTATGTGATGTAACATACTAATAAATGATAAGACGGAGGTGAGGTTTGCACTGGTCCGCCGTACAGACGGCACCTTGACATTGGAATAACTTCACAGCCGCTGTCTTGGAAATAACTGACAGCTTCAGCGACTAGTCAAGTCTGGCCCGGGAGCATGTTGAAAGGAAGGAGAACTGTGTGTAGTGAAGCAGGGGACTATTATTCACAATTAGGTTCTTGGAACAATGAAGCACCTTCTCTGATTAGATAAATAACAAGTGGGTGTGATACTCGTACATGACGGAAGCAGAACTCCCTAATCCCACCTGTCACGCGTCTCAAGCCTCTCCTCGTGCACCTTAATTTGCTGTCCGCTCGGTGATGAAGCTGAGGGATGTGCTGGAGGGGATGGGGAGCAGACTGAACACGGTTTGTGATATTTCCCTAATAGCAAAAGTACCTTGACCCATAACAACCGTCGTCCCCCGGAAGCCGAGTATACACAAATATATATATTGTATAGAGCTGAGTCTCTTAAACTTCGTGGTTTTAGGTATACGGTTGTCTTTTTGTCTTATGGACAATCAAATAATTGACATTAGCGCACACACACACACACACACACACACACACCGGTTTACATTCAAAAACAAAGACTAGAGAACAGCCCATTTCTATAGCAGATAACCATCCAGAGGGCTGCTGGGTTATATATGGTCTAGGTCCCCAGCCCTGAGTTTGACAAATGCTTACAAAGAGCTCAGACACAGAGAATATAGTTTGTGCCAGGAGAGGATAGAAGAGAAGATTGTGATGGAAAATGTGTTGGCTTCATTCTGTTGCAGCTGTAGAGGATCCAGAGAAATCAACAATATCAGCAACACAACTCGGAGACTCGGAGATGAGAATTGTTCTAGTCGTCAATAACACATCGATATTCTCATCAACACACCATTGCTCATCATTTGTAGTTGTATTTAATTATATAGTCATTATCACATAGAATGTCTAGTACCCATATTGTTGTCTTTACACAAACAACACATAGCTGTAATGATAGGAATAGTCAATAGAAAATACTTTATGAAGATTAACATTATCAATTTGACAGATCAAGGCCTTCACTTTTTAAAACAGATTATTATTTTTTTTTAGAAAATATCAGTCCTGAGATCAGAATAGCACGTTTTAAATATTATTTTATGAAGCCTATTCCAAATGGTACTGAAGCATCTCATTTAAGGAGAATGAATGCATGCAAGGTATCTCAGGGCGAGCTGCTCTCTCTTACACGTTGTTGCTTTTCAGTGGTGATGATCCTCCTTTTAAACGCTCTAGCATGAGCTGTCAGGGACGTATCAGTGGGAAAAAAGGTGCCAGAGATCTTCTAAACACAACTCAGTAAACCGATCCTTCATCAGGTCATCCCACACACACACGCACGCACGCACACACGCACGCACACACACACACGCACACTCTACTGTAAATGCTTTACAAGCTATTATAAATCAAAGCTAACATGTAAAAAGTGTTTTGTTTTGTTTCTATTTTCTGCAGTTATATAGTTTGTCGAAGATAACGTTGATCTCTACAATGTTGACATTTTCTGCCGGAGATCGACTTTGTTTTTGTTACATTACACATCGAAACCTGGTTGACCCTGCCACTGTTCTCGCGTCAGTAGTATGTTCGCTCTAACATTGATCTGTCCATTCTAAAATCCTCCTTTATTCTGTTTTCTTCTCAACTGGCACATAAATATTTTATAATACACACCAGAGGTGTACAAATACATTACTTAAATGCTGTAGAATACTATTGACTTAATTTGATGAAAAAACATTTACCTCTGACTGCAATTGCACTTTTTTTGTCTTTTAAGATGGAGTTGAGAGCTCAGACCTCACATTCTATGGATCCTGATATAGTGCAGGTGCACGGCCTTGTCTCGTTCACCAGAGAGTCCATGGTCTCAGCGTTCGAGTGGTAGCTCAGATAGTACTCTTGCAACTGAGAGTTAAGGTCCAACTCTTGTTTACGGGTCTTTTTCCTGCGCTTGTGGTTGACTGAGTGCTGCTGTAGCTGTCTCATGGTGTTAGGGTAGCGCCTCCACGAGACATATATTACGAGAAGGATCAATGACACTGACAGAAACAGAGCCACGCTGCCTGCAATGATTTTATGGAAGGCCATGTGCTCAAACTGCAGCTCTGGGATGAACGATGTTGGGGTTTCTGCCGAGACGGACGCTGTGGAGACCGCGACGGTGGGCTCTGCTGCCTCTCTGTCTGTTGCGTCAGACGAGACGGGCGGAGGGGTTAATCTCCGCGCCGGAGGTCCTCGGTCCGCGACGCCAGCGCGAGACGGAGGACTCGTGACGTTCACGACAGGCGCTGAGGTGTGCGCGATCAGAGCGGTGGTCGGGCCCTCGTTCGATACGGCCACACATATCGAGTGGTTCCTCGTGACATCCACAACTCTGTCTCCCTGAACTGACTTGGGACTACTGCATATCATGCTGATGTCTTTGGGATCTCTCAAGGTTTTCAGCCAGGCCATGAGCGGGCAGATGCTCGGGCTGCAGTCCCAGGCGTTACCAGCCAGGCTGACCGCGGTCAGGGACGTCCACGCGGTTACGGCTTCCACGGACACGCTGCTGAGCTTGTTAGATTCGAGATTGAGTATTTGTAAGTTTGGCATGCACTGGAAAACAGCGGGGTCCAAGATCTGGATTTCATTCCCCGAAAGGTCTAATTTCTGTAGACTATGCCAGGTCCAAGGCAAGCCCTGATTGATGGCTCGTATACGATTCCACTGCAAGTAAAGCGCCTGGAGGTTGGTAAGGCGCGGGAAGAGGAAGAAATTAATCCTGGAAAATTGATTGTGCTCTAAATGAAGTTCTTTCAACTTAAACAGCCCTAAGAATGTAGTGCGGGTGAGGCTCCGCAAGCGGTTATAACCCAGGTCCAGGAACCCCAGGCTGCGGCATTCCAAAAACGTGCGGATATGTATCTGTTTCAGGCCGTTCGAACGCAGGTGGAGATTCTGGAGCTTGCGCAGGCCGTAGAAATGACCCGGCTGCAGGGACTGTAGCTGGTTGTAGGACAAGTCGAGATTGCGCAGGTTGGGAACGGCGCTGAACGTGTTATTATGCAGATAGGTGATCTTGTTGGAACTGAGGATCAGTTCCTTGAGCCTCCGCACACCGTGAAAGGCTAAAGCGTCTATGACACTGATGGCGTTGTGGTCCAAGTAGAGCCAGATGAGCTGATTCAGATGAGCGAACTGGTATGGCAACAGAACCAGCAGGTTGTTGTACCGCAGAGACAGGCCTTGGCACCCGGTGGAGATATTTTCTGGGATGTCTTGGAAGATGCCAGATTCGCAATAAACAATCTTGCCTTCACAACGACAACTTGTAGGACACATCCGCTCGCCCTTGCTGAGCAGCAGCAAAGCAGTGGCCTGTAGAAGAAGACATGATAACCTCCAGTCCAAGATCAGAGAACCTGTGAGGGG
>OMKK01001057.1:13515-23588 GCA_900302305.1 Polymixia japonica | reverse complement strand
GGGGGGGGGGGGTAGTGTTTGGGAAATGCCTGAACGTGTCATCAGTCTATATAACTGGTTTTCTTTTCTCATCTATCTCTTCTCATGTTCCAGGTGTTGAGCTGTAGTAACCACTACTCGTCACTTGAGGGAGACACACTCCTCCATGTCTGCACTGGAACTCAACACCATGTCTGTTTGCAGTCCCTGTTCAAACCAATTTCATGAGTTTTACAAAGATGGTAGAAATCATTGTAGGGTTTTTTTTTTTTTTTTTAAGATAGTTGCTAAAGAATGATCAATGGTGTGCACAAATTGTCTAAAAGGCCAGGGAAGGTCATTCACCTCAAGCAATCATGGGATAATTGCACAGGGGGGATATGGTAAAATTTTGTTAGACAAATCTCAGTGCAGTCTATCTCTCTCTCTCTCAGGCGACTCCAGCAGGCTGAGTCACTAAGTCAGCTTCTGTCCTCATCTCTCCCCTCTTCTACACTGATGCAAAGGTTTAAGTCTGCCTGGCGGAGGAGACGAGATCTTTGTTTCATATTCAAACATGCCAGGGGGTTGGTTGAGCTTTCTCCCCGTCTGCCACCCTAAATACACCGTTCATATTGATCATCTCTGTGCCCACCATCATTTTAGTGAGATTTGGTCCTTTTATTCTGTGTCTGATGGTTCTTTTTAAACTTTATCAATTGAGAGATGGAACTTTGTTTTGTTTTTCTGTTTGTTTGTTTGTTTGTTTTTTTAATGAATGGAAATATGAGTGTTTGTCTGTTTGATGTCGTTCTGCCTATACTGATCAAAGTTTTGTCATGATTGTATTAAGAACTTTAGTAAATAAATTAAGTTCTTATACTTTGGTTCCCAGAGTGTTCTTTTTGAATATGTATTCATATTGGAGTTTTTTTTGGGGGGGGGTTTTAGACTAGGTTTTAATGTTTACTTGGATGTCTAAAGCCAGACAATATGAACTCAGAATAAGGCACTATTGCATCTTTGTGTGTGTGTATATATATATATATATATCGCTCTCCAAGAATAATTTGGTAACGCGCCCATGTTTATGTACTGTTGGGATGTGTGTAAGCCTGTTTAGAAGCTTAAAAACACATTCCTAGGAATGTTTAACTTCAGACTTTTGATCTCTGGTTTCAAGCTTTTAGAGTTTTACATGTTCACAAACATTATTGAACTATCTAAGATCAGAGAGGTATAAAACGAGTTCAGCGTGGTTACTATGGCAACTTATGCTTGGAAACTAGGCTGCTCCAGGGCAGGCTAGTTGTCAGGCTAAAACTAAGTTGATGTGTAACACTGATCCAACTGGAAAGCCATGATTTTACCACCAACTTTCTGGCATGCTGCTATAACTGTTCATTCTTTTACTTTATTAACCACTATCAGCCAAAGTAAAATTAATAGAAAATAAATAAATTGCATAACGATAAATGATAAGGCATACATACATGTTTTATTAAATTAGCCTATATAATATGAATTGTTTACGCTTATGCTGCATAAACTGACTCAAACTAAATAGGTTTAAGCTTATTTTTTTGTCATTATTTTCAATGTGTTGGCTATATGTTCTATAACCAATCAGGTTATACCAACCAACCAACCAATTTATGGAATACCCAGGGATACTATGGCAGTTTTATTAAAGCTTGCCTTTGGTTGATTTTGAGATGTATTAAGAGTTACAATCACCATTTTGAAAAGACTCGAGGTTGAATCAATACATGAGAGGCAGTGATAAATAAATGATATCCCCTTCTTTTTTATAGCCCAAAAATGTTTGCTAATTGCTATAATTAACTATGCCTAAAAAAAACGAAAGTTCTGAACTATAAATAACACTAATTAAAATGTAACTGAACTATCACTAAGTTAGTGCAAAATGTAGTTAAACTACTAATTAAATAGTAGCGAAACTCCCCAACACTCACTATGGGCCAGGTATGTTTCTTAGTATTTTCACAATTTTAGTATTTAAGGAGATACTTAATTTCTTCAAAAGCGTGTCATGATAAAAATAAAATTTACACCGTATTTCATATAGAAGCCACAGGAGGGCGACAATTAGATCAAATTGCTATCGATATGCCTTATATTGATACACATTCAGTAGCGCATTATTGTTGTAAACAAAGATTATCCCCGATGACATAGAACCTTTAAAACATTTACTGGACAAGACGGGATGATTGACAGCTCTTAGTGGATTTAAACGTGTGACACTTCCGCCTTGCTGTCTTATATCAACAAACACGCCCCCTTTTAGTAGAAGAGGAAACATAATTTCTTCGTTTTGTATTCCGGCGTTTGCCGATTTCACCCCGAGCGTTCAAAGAAGCTTGAGCGTAAAAGCGTATACGTGATAGAAACCACCCTCGCAAATCCCACCACATGTTGATGTCAAATAAACATGCAAAAAAAAAAATTAAACAGTCAATGGAATAAATGAATTTTTTTGTATAAAAAAACTGTAACGTGGGTTTATTTCTAAGCTCCACCCACGTCTCCATCCGACTCTCTGGCTACCAAAACGAACCCCCAACGCTCCCCCCAGCGGTCGGGGACCAGCCAGTCGGTCCAGCAGCGCAGCGTGCATAGTGCTGGTCTACAGCAGCTAGTCCACAATGGAAGGAAGGAGCGGGGTTTCATTCATGAAGTACGGGTCTGTTTTATCCCTGTTTGTGGTTCTGTTGGCCTACTGGTTCCGGTCTCCCCGGAACACAGTGTTGGACGACCGGCTGGACGCGGTGCTGTCCTCTCTGCTCCGGGCGGAACGGAAAGTAGGACTCGATAACGTCGCCAGACCCAAGGTGGCTGTTGGTGAGTGGGACTGATTGGGGGCTAAACTAAACTAAAGCTAAAGCTAAAGCTAAGCTAAGCTAAGCTAAACCCCCAACCCTGTGTTGCAGGGGCTGGAATACATTATGTGTTAATTAATCATCAATTAGGAGCAGCGACTACATTACCTGGCGTTTGTTGGTTCAGACTAATTGGTTTATGCGTTGCTTTCACAAGCAATTTTTTAGGGGAAAATCCAATACAAATGTGACATAAATTGGTTTGTTGAGAGAAACGTCGAGGCAAAAACGGATAATGGTAGTGTTTGCCATTTATTAGCTGAATAGATAAGACATAATATTTGTGTTGTGTCTGAGTGTGATATGGTAGTATGTGCCAGGTGCCCCTGTTTATATGGTTGATCACAGTCCAGATCATCTGTTGGTGCAGAAACAGGCTATTTGGAGGAGAGATCCTCCACCAGCCACGTTAACACAAGTATATGACTCATTGAAGCCAACCTGCAAAATACTTGGAGCTCTTAAGCAGAAGTACAAAAATGACACACAGAGTTTATGCTTCTTGTCTTTGGCTCTAGTGTTCCTAACATTAAAAAAAAAAAAACCCTGATAATTTAAGGAAAAGAACCCTGATGGTGATGACACATTACTACCTGGTAGCCAGGGTGGGATATTACCACCAGCCAATTGCAAGTACATTTTGTCTGTTGCTTGATGAGTTTCTGTTCTGTTTCTGTCCACTTTGGCAGGTAACCAGTCCTTATTTGGAGGTCTTGTTATAATCAAAATAGCTAGATGACTAGTAAAATACTGTAAGTAGCAAGGGTCACTGTGTCAGTGGACAAAATTAGTTTTCTGACCTGATCATCACATAGATATGTTGCCAGTAAGTTAAACAGCCAAATGGGAAGTACTGCAATGTCTCTGACCTAATCTGGATGTTGTCCTTTGGACCTGGACAGACACACACACACACACATACACACACAAATAAACCTTTACTCGGTTCAATAACAATCACTGTCATGCAATCACACCTGTATCTGCAATGATGTAATTATGTTTTTTCTTTACTTTTATAGGTTAATATTGTAACATCACAAGTAGGAGGGGCCTACTTTAATTGCATTAGGGATAGTTGGTTACATCAGATTCTTGTGTTTTGTTAATAGTGGGATGGGCTTCAGGATGAAATGATGAATTGAAGAGTCTTCTGCAACACACAAAGACATCAAGGGCTGTTGACGCCATGCAGCAGTCAAAGGAGCATAAAAGGCACTATTGGTACAGGTTCAGTAGCCTTATGAGAGCAAAGCATACAGTATAAGCAAGACATATTATTTATTTATGAGCATCAAGGGGTCACAAAGACTTTAATTGTCAGTGACAACCCTGCTTTGAATGGTGTTGTTTGGCCCCACTTACCTCTATTGTGCTGTTTGAAGCCTAGGAGAGTACAAAAAGTGTGAGGGCTGCTTGATTTTATCTGAAGTCAGGCGCACAAATTTGTAATGTTGAAATAACAAGAAAAACCATGCTAAGTAAAGCAGGCCTAATTCAAGCGTATGCCAAGGAACTGAGATATTCAAAACCAATTCAAATGCATTTTCTGCTCTTTTGCATCAGCGTCTTTCGTGGTAACCTAGAATGGACTGTGCAGGACTTAGTAGAATAGAATATAGGCCCCCTTTCTTGAGACGGCAGTGAATTTGGACTGGACTCCAAAGTGTTGTAGTTCTGGCTAGCGGGTAGCTATGTGGGTTAAGAAGACAGACATTTCATCCACCAGCCAAAGCGATATCCAAGCCTCAGTTGATGGCCTGCCAAAGTGGCCGGTACTTGACATACCAAATTACCAACCACAATCATTAGGAGTAATCTAGCTTGTGGCTGGCTTGCATTTCTCTCTGTGTGATTTAGTTAAATGACAAATTGGCATGGTTGTTCTGTCTGTTCTGTCATGACTGCAGTGTGCACAATTCCCTTCAAATGTGCAGGTTACCCCCTCCCCCGTTCCTCTCTCTCCCTCTCTTCCTCCAGGTCGTCTTTCCATCCCTCCTCCTCTCCCTCCATCCACATCCTTGCCTTTCCTTTGCAACCCAGGTCTTGGTGACTGTGTGGACCCGCTAGTGGACCGGTGTGTTTTTTATTGTTCAGTCATCTTTCATTTTCCTCCCTCCATTCTGTTCCCCCCTGCAGGTTTTGGGGGGTGTGTGGACCTGATTGTGGACGGCGTGACGTTGCTGGATAAGATTGGCCTGCGTCCCACCGAGGAGCCCCTGCATCACGACTACATAGAGAACGCTCAGCAGCTGGCTCAGAGCTTCGCCTACTTCTTCGCACCTGGAGCCGCTTCAGAGTGAGTGATCTCCAGCGTGCGTGTGTGATCTCCACACGTGTGCATGCGTGTGAGTGAGATTATAGGGTTGGAATAAGGGTTAGGATAAGAGATAGCCGTTTCTCTACCACACTGATGACATTTTGAATTTGCCGGTCAGGAACTTCTAGTGAGCTCCGCTAGTAGTAATGTAGACCAACCCTAGCATCAAGCTTCTGGTCAGCTCTGCCAATGAGAAGCTATGCAACACTGGCAGTCAGCCTGTAGTCAACTCAAGAGTGCATTCCCTGATCAAGTGGTTTTGTCCAAGACGTAGCAGTGAATTACGGGCTACTACGCAATTGTGAACCATTAGCTTATTTATTTGACAGAATGAAAAGTTAAACCCCAACTATGATTTAGTCTATATATATGAAAACCTAATGTGAAAAAGTAGAACCAGGCTGATTACCTCACTGATTTGCACTCTTACCCGCTCAGTTGAAACATGGCTTCAGAGACACACCCTTTTTCCTGGCCTCGTGTTGGAAGCCCTCAGGCTCTCGGCCTTGCTCTTTCCCCCTCACACACTCTTTCTACCACACACACACACACACATTCCACTGGGACCAAGGAGTGGAAAGGGTCTTTGTTGAGCACACATGCAAACACACACATGCAAATGTTGAATACAAAAAATAAACACAAGAACGTATTTTCTGTCATTTTCCTTCAGACACAATGTCTCCTTTCTCTTTACACAGTTCCTCTTTTGCTACTTATTCTCCTTCTGTCTCGTCTTTCTCTCTGCCTTGGGTTAGGGTTAGGCAACCCTTGCCAAAGCAAATCAGCCCTCCTTCCTTCGAGCTGCTGGTTATATATCCATCTCTTCAATACCAGTGGTCCAAAACTACCTTGGTAGTATAATATGTCATGATATTATATCTATTCATTTCACTAAGGACTTTAAAGATGTAGAAGCAGATTTAAATAGATGGACGACAAGCTCCCTTCTCATTTCAATCTAGACTCTGAATATTTGACCACGTATTTATTTCTTATCCTCTATGCTTCCTCTACCACTGCCTTTTAATTATTGGAAACATCTCCACTCTTTGGTCTCCAAATTTCTACGGCATAATAACATTTTCCATCCTACAGCAGTCACAGTCTAATAGAGGAACAGGCCTGCCAAGTTTTGAATGGTATTGTGTATCTTTTGTGCTTTGCGCTGTCTCTACTTGGCTCAATGCAGATGCTGTACTGGTTTAAAATGACTTGATATTCCACTGTAAGGATATAGCCACAGTATGTATACCAGTATCTTTTAACAGCTTCAAATGTATTGAAGTTATAGTGATTTGTGCTGCAGCTCTCTTCTCCTTCCCTCCCTTGTCCTCGTATAGTTAGAGTTGTTCACTGCTCCTATTCTGGGCTTAGTAGCTGTGAGAACTGTGCCCTTGTTCATTGTCTGGAACTGACAACTAAAGACAACAGACTAACAGATTTACCATGGAGACAGAGGAAGAGAGAGAGGAAAAGGGAGAGAGGGAGAGTGTGTGTGTGTGTGTGTGTGTGTGTGTGTGTGTGTGAGTGTGTGAGAGAGACCTGGTCTGTAAAGACATGTCTGTATGTCTATTACAGTTATAATCTCTCCACCAGAAATCTTTTGTAAACATATTTTTTTCTTATTATTTTCAATGTAAGGGGTGTGTTGTTATATATTCCAGACAGAGGATGGGTTTTGTTGCACTAGGAGCGGTTATAAATATTTTAGCAGAAGGGTGCCACCATTGAAACAGGTTTTTAAGACTCTCATAGCAACCACAAGGAGCCACAACCTACATCAGCTGATCTCTGCTAGTTATATATTAAAGGTGTTCTGTGGACTGAAAAAGAGGCTTTAAAGAGGCTGGTCTGGATTTTGGTGGCCCTGTTAAAGATGCTCTACACGATATGTCAGTATTTTTTAAACCTCTAGTTTTGGATCCGGGTGGTCAAAGTATAGTTCTTGCATATATAATTTATGAACTGAACCCCAATTTTACCTCATTCTGCAACAGAATCTCTAGTTTACCAGCGCAAATTTTCAGTTGGTTTCAGTTTAGGTTTAGTCAACATTTTCCCTGAGCTGTCTGCTCGTGCACCTGTGACTTGATTGACAGCCTTCACCTGAATGTTCATTGGTTCATTGGGGTTGCAGGGTGGGCCCAGGTCAGTCCATTGACTTCACACGCACTGACTGCACCAACAACTTGACGGGGACCCGCTCCACTGCTCCACCGCACCATTTTAACTACTAGAGGCTGAAATTATACAATCAAGCCTCTTTAATGAGTTATATTTGCAGGTCGTCACCTTTAGTTATCCACTTAACCTGTTCCTTCTTTTTCTCTATTTTCTCCTCTCCTTCATCTGCTCTGCCATCTCTTTCTTCTTTCCTCTCTCATCTTCTTCCTCTTCACCCCTTAAGACCTGAACAGACTTGGCGATTTTTCAAGTCGTTGCTGACAAACGGCAGTCCAGACTTAAAGACTGGTCTCCCTTGCTTTGTTGTGGTCAGCTTTCTGAAAGGTGTCAACACTAGACACCCGGGCGCAGACGCCGAGGTTCACACATGGAGACTCACTATCTGATTCGCAGCATCTTGTCTCAAAATTCAGTGAAAACCATACTTTGATGGTAGACTGTAAACTGAGATTTGACATGATCATTGTCACATATTTGAGTCTCATTTAAGTAAAAAATGTTTATTCAAAAACAACTCTTATAAGAACACGCAAGGAAGCATACAAAAAAAAATAGTAAAAACTAGGTTGGACTTTTGAATGGCATTAAATTCAGGGGTCCGTCCTGTTGTGGTAGTTTTTGCACCACACATTAAAAACACTCTTGTCCAGTCACAGTTCAGCCAGTTTTTCCTCCATCTCTGTCGTCCAGAGAATGTGTGGAGTTGCGGTGTTTACCTTCTTGGCGATTTCTTTCCCACAATCATAAAAAGAGGAGAAAGTGAAAGAACTTAAACGCTGACTATGATGTTTAAATACTGTGGGGTCATGTGACCCAGCCGCGCTGCTAATGTTAGCAAGCATGAAGAGTCACGCAGTGTTGTCATGCAAAGTGTTATTCAAAGCCTTGATGCGCAAAACTTGTTCCATCACTGTCTGACGTTGTGTTTTTGCAAATGAGACATGTTCCTTAGGCAGGGCAAAAACTACACATGGAACTTAGTTCAAATTGTAATTTCTCTGAATTTATTTTTTTTACAGTAAAACAATATTTTTCGGAGGTTGGTTTATACGGTACATTACACCACATTATTACAGTCATGGAAGTTTGGTACGAAGTTTTAGGCAAAATCAAACCAGTTTGACTGGTCTGGAGTTGACTACATGATAATCAGATAATTGACCTACAATTGGGGGAATTATGGAATAGTGAGAAACAGATTTTAATTGTAGTTGTTGTGGGAGTAGAGTGTTTCTCTTTAACTTTCACCACCTAGTTTTTCTCAGCATGTCTCAGGATTTGAACTAATGACCTTCTGGTCAAAGACCCAAAACCTGCAAAGATCTAATGGAATTTATATACATTTTTGGAAAAAAATGAGTGTCGCACTATCTGTCTTGATGACGTAACTTCAAAACCGAAGGGATCGTTTTTGCAGTTACATGTACCCACCATAAAGTCATGTTAGAGTGAAATTGAGACTTCATTTTATAACTGTCCATTCAAGCTCTGGTCTTAAAGTCATGACATTGTTTCACCATTTCTTCCTCTCTCAGGCGTTTTGTGATAAATGACACCTTATTCAGTGAGCTGGTTGAGGCGTCCCGTGAGCTGCCTGGCAACAGGTGGTCGATAGGCGGTAATGCCCCGGTGATGGCTGGCCGCATGGCAACTGAGGGATGTGACGTGTTGCTAGGGGGCAGCTTCAGCCCCGATTTCACCGAGGTCCTGTCCCAGCACATAACGGGTACATGTGTACACACACACACACACACAACATTGTCATACTAATGTAAATGTGAACTGTATCTCATCTCCCTCACCCTCTTCTCTATCTCTCTCTTCCATCCTCTCTGCATCCCTAACCCTCCCCTCAAACCAAACCTTCGCTTCCGCCCATCTCCCCTCCTTTTATATACCTCCCTCTTCCTCCATCCAGTGGCAGGTAACGTAGTGGAGGAGCCAGACATCCATCTGATCCTGGAGTATCCATCAGGGGCCAGCTGGGGGCGCTATACTTCACGCAGAGCCAACAGGTAGGACAGCTGAGGAAGTGTGTTATGTGTGCGTGTTAAACTTTGTAAAGCTCTACTATATTTGAATGCTACATTCTAAGGTGGATCAAAAACTTAAACTATGATGAAACTTATATGTGCGTCCTCTACAGGTATATAGTCCACAGTGACGACCATAACCCCTACCTGGCCTCCATGGAGGACTTTGCTCAAAAACTCAAAGACTTCAATCCAGACCTCCTGGTGGTGGGCGGGCTGCAGATGATGGACAGCTTCCCCTTCAAATCAGGTTAGAAGAACTCACTGTGACACAAACTGTCAGTGTTATTTGCCGTGCAGCGCGCAACTGAAGCGGGATAGCGCTGAATTTTCCCCAATTTTCTGAAATGGGACCATTTCTTTTGTCTTTTATCACTTGCCCTGTAGCTGGGGGGGTATTTGAGGCTATGTTAATGACAGTTTGCCTCTTTCCGTTGGGAAAGATGAGCCACTCACCCAAAAGTATTGGCAGTGAGTGAGTAAGTGAGACGCCCTGTAATCACCAGCCAGGCAAAACAAGCCACAGTCTAATTTCGCCAGAATTGGCTGTAATGAGAGTTTATGATAAACGGCGAGGAAGAGGAAGAGGAGAGCTGAGAGAGAGCTGAGAGAGAGCTGAGAGAGAGAGGAGAGGAGAGAGAGAGGAGAGGAGAGGAGAGAGAGCTGAGAGAG
>OMKK01001057.1:0-12834 GCA_900302305.1 Polymixia japonica | reverse complement strand
TGTAGACGAAGGCCTAATGGAGGACTTGCTTCACCTAATCGTCCCCCATGTACGTTTAAATGACCTTTTATTGTGTTTGAAGACCAACTCTAAACTAAACTATTGTGCGCATGCGTGAGATTTTGCATGTGCACATGTTTGTGTATGTTTGCATCATGTGTATATAATAATAATAATAATAATAATAATAATAATAACTTAAATTTGTATAGCACGTCTTCTTTCTTGTGACCGTTTCTGAACTCGCTCCTCCAGGCTGACTCTTTAGGAATGAATGAGCAGGAGCTTCCCAACCTTCTTAGCTTGCTTAAAGGCTCCAACGTCACGGTACTGTCCGACCCCAACCCCCGTGTTGCTACTGTCCTGGACCAGATGAGGGAGCTCTACCGCCTCATCAACCAGCTCTACAGGGATGCCAACGAGAACAGTGACAGCGACGGTAAGAGGAGGCCGCTGACCCGGCTCCATGTCCACACACTGGCCTTCCAGGCCATCATTGTGACACACGGCTCCCAGTGGAAGAACACCATGTCGGCCACCGCCAAGGCGTCGCTCACAGCTAACCGGCACGTCTGCGGCTCCCCGAACATCGACCCCAGCAAGGCCCGCCTCATCATGGATGACTCGTTCTCCGTCAGCCGGCAGGAGGGCAGCCAGAGAATCCTGCTGCAAGAGAGCAGGCCGGTCAGCTGCTGGGACGAGGACGACTACGAGATCTGCGTGGCGCCGGTGCTGGTGTGCACCGAGGTTTACCAGACCGCGGGAGGAGGGGACAACATTTCAGCCGCTGGACTCGTGCTGCAGATCTAGAGAAGAAAACAGAATGGTTTATCTGTGAAGGATGCTGATTAGATGTTAGCGTCCAACGTCACTAGGGAACCGGACTGATCTATGTGTGATGTGAAATGGCCATCAGGCTACTGTTGGCCCCACTTGCAGCTAATGCCAAGGAGTAGTATGTATAGAAGAGTGATGTTGCTTCTAGGAGTAAGATGTTGTGGTACAGTGACTAGCTAGGCCGGTCAGAGTTTGGCTTTTAAAATGTGGCTCAGGCAGTTTGTTTGAGGTGGGCAAAACTAAACATGGCAGTAAAAGAAAAAGAAAAAAGCTTGGCCTATCAAAAGTGACAATTTTGTAAATTGAGCAAATTTTAACTTAAGCAGCCTTGCAGCAGCACATGCCCAGTGACGGGGTACAGTGCATACGCAGTGAGAATCATCACTGATTTCATCCCCCTTGTATTAATATTAACTGGGTAAAAATGATCGTTGAAAGCATGCAGCAGGACAAAGTCGTTTTGCATTCCATTAGTTTGATTTATAGAACGGACTCTCTTAATTGGATAAACTTGTGTTGTGTCACCGAAATCAAATGCCTACAGGTTCCACATTCCAACATTCCAACAATTTAATGATTGTCCTCTGCATCTCCAAGGCAATGTGAGCCTTCAGGGGAGCTAGCAGCCTGCTGTAAGGATCAGATTAAGAGGGACTGGGCACGGACACAGTCATACAGATTTATACAGACACCAGGAGATTTTTTTAGATATTGGAGCCACACTTGAGAGCCTGTAATTTCTGTAGGGTTTTTAGACTATGGGTCAAGATTCAAAATGGGTCTTGAGTCTTGACAAGTAGTGTTTTGTTAAGTCTGGTTCCAGGGCAAAGGACTATCTTCTATTTGGGTCCCCGACTGAAAAATTTCCCAAGTGTGCAGAGAATTGATGATGGAATTTTGGCTCCTACATGTAGCAAGTTTATGCAAAAAGAGTAAAATTCCATAATGCCGCAACAGTTTCCAGTGCTCAGTATAATGTTTATTACTCATTGTTACTTGGTTAAAACCCAGGCAGTGTTGCAGCTCTTCCAGGTAGCATGCTCTGTCCCTGCCCATCCCCTCTCTTATCAAATTTCTTTCTCGGCATGGAGTGTGATGCTATATAGCTAACACGCTAGCTAGGTGTTGTAGCATTTCACAGACTCCTGAAATGACCACCTCCTGTCATCCAGACGTAACCTTCCCAGAACATGTGAAGCATTTTGGTTTTAGGTGTGTTTGATTTGTTTTGTGGCATGGATTTATTGTCATTCCTCTGTTTCTCAGTTCCGGTGCAATAGTATGAAAAGTGACCAGTTAGTAGCTGGGTGTGACATGTTTCTCTATCTTTTCTCCCTCCCTTTTCCCACCATTGTCTTCTCGTCTCCTTCATCCTCTGTCCTTTCCTCTCCCTCCTATCGCCTCCTCTCTCCTATAGGTAGGTTCCATTCTTCTCTCTTTGCCCCGTCTGTAGCTCCTTAAAGACCAAATATTGTCCACAACAGCCCTATAAGGGAGAAGTCTATTTTTCTGCAGCTAGTTGTCACGTTCTATGGCTGGATATGTACAGGAACAGAAAATCAGATTATTTTTTTTATAGTTTTTGTATTCTTGGACAACCAAAACAGGTTAGAATGCAGCATGATGTTGCATTGGTGAGTTTGACTTGAACCCACATCATCACTTGTACACAATAAACCCCTTAGTCCACAGAGCTGCTAGAAAATCCAATATTACACAAACACAAACTAGATCACATGGTTCTATGCTTTGTCTTTGTCACAACAGGATTAAGCACAAGATGTCCTGCTCCTCTCTAAATCCAGCTCATAAAGCTCCACGTACTTCCTGTGTGTTTGTGTTCTACTGGTGGTAAGGCCCTGTCCCTATGTCCATTTCGCACTTGTCCTAAAGCCACTGCTATCTGAATTCCTACCTATGTATTGGTAATAATATGAAGATGGAAAAATATGGCATTGTTTCTCAGGGGCTGGTGTCATAGTTAAAGTAAAAAACTTTCATACATTTGATCATTTTCAGTGGATCAGTTCCAATTGAATCTGGCCAATTCAAGAAGTGACTTTAATGATAATAAATCATTTAAAACAATCCTTATAATTACATTAGTTGTAATTATAATTTTAGCTAGATTTTTTTCCTGAAGGGGCTGATCTTAAATGGGATTGATACCACTTATGACTCAACCTGTTCTACCCAATTATCAAGCATTCCATCACTCAGCCCACATCTCACTGGTTGTGTTCTCTACTTGTATAAGACATCTGGTAAGGATGCCACACCATTTCAATTGGTTATTTTATATTATTCTAGATAATCACAAAACGTGTGAAATCATCTCTACTTTTCTTTGTCAGTTTCTCAGAAGTTGACTTTTTAGCTAGCTGTGTTAGCTAACCCCTTGGTTTCAACAAGGAATCCTAACGGGTCATTTCAGTGAAGCTGAATGACTGAAATATTTTCCTACGATGCAACAAGTGTCTGAAGAAAAAAATCAAACTTCTAAGGTGTCTCTTTAATAGAATCCGTATGTGTGACAAAATAGATTTGATACTGCCCTTGGGACAGCGCTAAGGGCAAATGAGCCTTATATCTAATGTGTTTGGGGATTAGTTTAAAAGGGAATAGTTAAGTTTAAATACAGTGTGATTCTTTTCTATCAGTCTTGGTTGTCCGTTTTATTTTCTGACTTCCTACACAATGAATAGAAGTCAAGACTGACGGGTCGTGTTTTTACTGTGAATTGAAACTGTCAAATGAATAACTTCAACATGCATTCATGCATTGATAGGGAACTTCCTGTGTGCGCTACCATATCATAGAAATATCCAGTGGATAGATATTTCATCATATCATTCATGTTCCAAAGCTGCGTTTTACTGTTTCATGCATGATTTTGCATTCATGTTTTATGTATGTATTCAATGTAAAGTCACTTAAGATAAAATGCTATGCTATGATAAAAGATGCATTGTGTCATTTTTTTTTTTTTCATACCTGACTCATTTATGTTATTCAGGTCTATGTAAAAGAGCATGACTGCAGGTCTCGTTAAAGCAGTTTCGTTTGAAACATACACTTGGGAGTAAAGAAGACGAGCAGTTGATTGGTTTTATTATAAACAGTGTTGGAGGCAATTTTCCAGCAAGTTCCATCAAACGCCCCAGTGTGGTAAAATATTAGACTCTCAAATGTAGTTTTATCCAGGTGTAAGTAGTTTTATGGACTGGTGTCCCGTTAATCTTCTGAATAAGGCATCATGGCAAACAGAACACACAAATATTTGTTCATGTTGTATTGACCCAAACATTCCTGTGTTCTACAGCTATTGCAATAATCATTTTGACATCTAACGCTGCTTTTCAAGTCACAGAAGAAAACTGGCTCCGCTGTGAAATGAGCTGTTATCATTACATGGAATGGGTCATGCTAGTTTTCATTCTGCTGGTGCTTTCTGCTCCGCTGTTTATTTGCTGCATTCATTGTCCTGCATGTCACATGAAGAAGGGCCAGTTTTTGTAAAATTCCTCTTGTCATCAATTGATCGAGGTACATTCAGCGTACAAAACATCAGAAACACATTCCTGATACTGAGTGGAAGCCCTTTTGCAATACTCATCTTTCAGTTGTGAAGGTTTGAAATTAATTCCAGCATTTTTTTATTATTTTAAAACATATTTTGTAGCTGCTTAAATGAACGGTGGTGTGGTGACGACGATGGGTACAGCTGTGCACTCGCCAAACTAAAGTGATTCTGGTATCTCAGAAAATCTTCCTCATGTCAAACTTGGAAGACTGACAGGAGAAAGTCATACACACACGTTACATAAAAATCAGGTAATTTTAATTTGTCTACCTTTAAATGCCTATGCCAAGCAGGTTGTCAAAGCTCTGGGCTCTGTGTGCCCGCGCTATTTTAATAAAGTTTTTTTAATCAAATTGAATCTAATTCTGAAAACACAGTCTTTACTTGCCTGTATCGAATTATCATTGTCAGATTTAGCAAAGGGGTCAGGAGCCCTTATTGACTCTAAGGCATAATCCCCCAAAACACATAACCTGCAAACAGCAACATACACACACAACATTGTCTATCAATCATTGTCTATAGTTATTTTGCTGACAATAGTCTCCAGTAGACAAAGCTCTTCTTGAAACATACACACACACACACACATTGTTGTATTATCTGTCTTGGTCGAGGGTCATCATGCTGACAAAGTCTTTATAGTAAATAACATTTGTCTCAGGGTCTACAGCCGCTGACAGCATCTCCTCTATTTCCTGCTGAGTGAAGGGCTCACCTGGGTAGAGATTAGATTGTTTTAGGATTTAATTGCACTTAAAACATACCAAATATCAAGCATTTTGTAAGGATTTTCTTGAGGGGCAAAGAGGTGTGTTACACATGCAAATTCATATGTTTACCATCTTGTGTCATGTACTTGCTCAGCTCCTCGGGCTCCAGGTGTCCTTTCTTCTGTTGGTCCAGAACCTGGGAACATGTTGGCTTGTTTCAAGTGCTTTTATGCTATTCTACACATCAGTAACTTCACCAGGGTATTATTATTATTATTATAATACTTTTTTCACAGCCTGTTTTCCTCAGGGGCCCCTAAACCAAACCCCAATAAAACCTAATCTCCCAAAAGATATACTATATAGTACATAGCAAGTATGAGTGCTTGCAGGGTACAGCTAACTTGCAGTGCTGTTGTTACCAGTCTTTCTTTTTGCCTGTTAGCAACTGATTAGATTAACAGTTCTTTACAGTGTGTTGACCGTAGAGAGACGGCCCTCTAAAAAAGTTGGTGCTAAATGGAGACAAAGCAACAGGTGGTCTCACCTCAAAGGCCTGGAACAGCAGGTCCTCAGGGATAGGGCGAAACCTCACACACACACACACACACACACACAATTTATTGCTGTCCATAACGTGTAATAGTGGTATTAGTAGTAGTTGTACTACTACTAACCATTAGTGGTACCTCTGCTCAGTCTATTAGATTCAGAACGTTCTATTAGAATGTTGAATGTTCTATTATTAATGTTCTATTAATTAATTAAAACCTTGTCTATCAATTGTTCTGAGTTTGTGTACATAGGAGTTAAGTTGTTTTTCTGGTTATACAGCAGTACTCAGTACCCAGGTCACGGTGAACAGGAACTATCTAAACTGTACATGGGGGTTTCCCGGCTTTTACAAGGTTCCTTGGGAGGGGAGGGTAGAACACTCTATATATTGGAATACACGTACAAAATAAGACTATTGGAACCCATTTCGAAGCCTTGAGCAATAGACAAACAAGACTGGAACATACACAGATTCAATTATTTAAGACACAAAGATGATGCCAGGCAGAGACACTTGCCCCAGGGCAGCGCAGCATCACCATAGTGAGACTTATTCAGTATCTGCATCTGCCCTCTCTGTTGTTTTCATGCCATGTTAAGTGTACCTGCGGTGTCTGAGGTGTCTATATTACTGACCCACCAAATGAAGCATTCTCATTGATTCAGTTGGGGACACAAAATTGGTGTAAGTAACAACAGCCCATAATATATAGTACTGATATTACTCACTTGCGCTCCATCAGTATTTTGGTCATAGTTGGGAGGAACCTCTCCAAGCAGATGTATCCAGTGGGATCCTCCACCTGGTGGAACAAGAACATTTATTCTGAAACAGGAGTCCAAAATCTTAAGGAACCTAGAACTTCCAAACTATTAAAACTCTTGCTGACCATAATTTCGCCTTACGTTGCTTCAAAGGTACATTTTCTTTCTTTATAAATCTATTTCCTAAGTCTATGCCATCATATTCTATCATATACCTTGCATCACCATAAGATGAGTGGTCCTAACACCCTTATTTTAAAATCTCCCTGGCAGATAGCATGATTTACATAATCTGAAACCTCAAAACCACTCCTTGGAAGTTGTATGACCTTATCTAACTCTCCCTCCTTCTCTCTTTCCCACCTTACCTCCTTCATCATTTGACAGGTTGGTTGATTGATTGATTTGGTTAACTGACTGATTCACTCCCCCATAGTATGAACAACAAGTGGCTGTTCTCACCTCAGCTATGACATCATGCAGCTCTGCTTCTGTGGGGAAGCAGCCCAGGGACCGGATGATGGTGCCAATCTCCCTGGAACACAAACACATTATAGACAGTAAACTAAACAGGCAGGTTGGTTAATTACACCACTAATTACACCACTAATTACATGTAAAATCTGTTAGCGATGGTTTTGAGCTCCCTGAAAGATTAGAAACAAAGATTATGGCATGTTTTGTTTATTCATCTCTACCTGAGGCCACTGGTCACCGGCAGGCACATTGTTGAGACACGTTGTGTCTCTGAATCAAACCAACAACCCTCCACTAACCAGCACCATCAATATGAAGTGCCTACACAAGGATATCCATGATCTCTAGTAGTAAAACAGGGTTATTTTAACTTACTTTTCATCAAATGGTTATACAATAGTGTATGGCCAATATGCACAACCCCATTAAGTCAGCCAAAAAAGAAGCAGGAATTAAACCTGTTTTATCTGAGGTATTAAAACAACTCAGTCTTTTGTATGTTATAACAGTGTGATTTCCAAATAACAAAAGCATGTTGAATGACAAGACAATGAGCCTGGATCCCAGCAGGATGAGATGGAGTCTATTCAGTTTAGGGCTGAAGAGGTTTTTAAACAACCACCTCATATAATATTGGATGAACTCACCTAACATCCACTGTTTTGTTGAACTCGTGATCAAACACTTCAAAAGCTTCACTGATCTTCTTATGGACCTCTGACACGATGGCCTCTGACACACCCCCAGACAGCAAAGGCAAAAAAAGGGCATTTAGCAACGGATAAAACGGATCAATCAATCAATCAATCAAAAAATCAATCAAAAAATCAATCAATTAATATACAAATGAGTAAATGAGTGAGTGTGGGGAAGGGAGTGAGGGATAACTAATATTTTATACAAATGGCTAAGTAAATTAACTAATCAATGAAGGATTCATCGTGAGCTTCCGTGCAAAGACTCGTGGGGTCCAGTGATCCTTGAAGGACTTCCATGGGGTCCCCAGCAATATTTATTTATTATTATTTAATAGTTATATTATGAATTATTAAGTTATGGAATGTTTATATGTTTTTATGTTTATAACTGTTCAAATCATAGATCTGTATTACCACCGCACGTACAGTGTACTACAATAATAATGTAACACTAAATTAGCAACAACAAAAATCTGCCCATATGTGGGTCACTGGAACTAAATCTTTTCCCCCTGCGGTCATAGAGCCATGCTGGATGTGACGCTATGAGGAGGTTGGGAATATTTCTAGCCCACAGATACAGATATATAGCCATACTAGTCACGGTGAGCTGCCTGGTCCTAATTGGCAAAAACAATTACCGCTTCTTGAAAGTGTTGTAGCTTTCATTCGATACGATGCAAGTTTAAAAGCGCTAGATTTGACAGTATATTTGAACTCACACTAACCTGCACATTCCTTGACCTCCGCCATGTTTTGTGTTTACAAACTGTTGCTTAGAGACGGGATCTCAGATAATAGTAATCTATATATAATCTAGAGTAATCTAATGAATGTTGCAGACAATACAATCAGAGAGGGGGAAAAAATCCTACATATCTATTGTATATTTATTGTTGTTGTTGTTTACTGTAGAGTTTGGTTAACCTCAATTGAATTTGCATTTGTTGACGGCTGTAATATATATTTTGTGTTTCATGCCAATAAAGCACCTTTGCATCTAATAGCGAGAGAGAATGACAGAAAGAAAGAACGAGAGACATTGAAGCATTTGCTTTATTTATTGTTTTACCTGTATAAATGTGCAAACCTTAAAATTAAAAATAAATTTACACCAAGACAATAGTCATTCCATTCATATTGTTAAAATACATTCCAGGTGTTCAGTTCAAAATTAGGTTTACTTTTACATGACATCAAATGCTATTTGGACAGTGGGCTCCTGTCCATAATATTGCGTAGGCGAAAGGAGGCTCCTAGATTAGGGAGTACAGTACTATTCTGCTTGTGATTCTCAGCCTATCCAGAGCGTCCGCACACACTTGCACAAAATCAACATCCAATAGATTACTTGATTATGCAAGAGGGCCAGTAACCACGATGCGACTTTGCCTAAAATGCATTAAGAAAGTGTGAAAAGTTTATTGTATTATTATTTTTGTTAAATATAATTTAATTGTTTGGTATTGTTTGTTTTGGCCAAAATTCTCAAGGAATTTAATTCCATGGCACACTGGTGTGCTTTGGCAAGTGATCGATAACTGGGCTCAGTCTGTAACAGAAATCACCAGCTTGAATACAGAACAGTACAGAAGTCCCCTTGGTGCATAAATACAGAGTGCAAAAGCTAAAAGGTGGACAAGACAGAACAGGGCAGTTCATATAAAATCATGGTGTACAGTGATAACTGAAGTAGACAGGAATACTGCTCAGGGGAGAGGAGGCAAACATGACACAATCTAATACAATGACTGGGTACAATAAGTAGCCTCATAGTACAGCATTCTCTCTATATACCCCAGAAAAAAGGGAATAAATACTATGCAGGTTCACTTTAATTAACTCGTCAGGTATGACAGACATCATTTAAAACATCAAGCACAGCTTTGAATTTTTTAATTGAACATGAATGAAATGTTTAATTGAAAATGTTTTAGACGATGAACTGCCGTGTTGACAATGCCAAAAAGAATATTCCAACATAGCATCTAGTAATGATTTTACTAAAGGTATCTCTTAATACTTTTAATTTTTTAAATATTTTGTCCTTCTGCTACTCTAAAACCTGCTTATTATTTTAAGCATTCCTCACTGAAACCAATAGGTGCTGGTATCTTTAAGATAATGCGCTAGCTCACAGCAAGTGACACCCATTAGTTCTCTGCAGAATGCCATGAATGCAAATTTTCAGTTAATTGACGTAGAAATGCAAAAAACAAATTTCAAAACTGTGACAAAGCACTTGGTGGAGAAAAATAGGACACTATAATTTCCAAATTTCAAGGTATCCCTTTTAATTCATCTATCAGATTGAAGAGATGGATGGCAAGATCCAGTCTCGGTGACCCAGAAAAGACCATTTGGGATTAGCATAAAGTTGTCCCTTCAGATGAGAGTGGCAGGGAAAAGTAGTAATTGGGTAACTCTGCCACCAATCTTCCACAGGCTGAATTCAGCATACAAAACTTGCCTCTGTCTGGATGGAAATACTATGTTGGTTGTGTATTTCTGTGTATGTGTGTGTGTGTGTGTGTGTGTGTTTGTGTGTGTGTAATCATATCTCTGGTTGTCCCAGGTGCACCGATGCTTGTTGTCCCTGCTGTTCCACAACAGGGGCCTGTTGGTGTTGTAGTTCACTCTGATCTTCCATTTCCTGTTTGGGCTCCACTTCCTGTTTGTGTAGTTGCTGATTGGGTGCCACATGCTTCACCTCTTCCTGCTGAGTGTTCTCTCCTCCAGGCTGCATCTCTTTGTTTGTCTGCTCTTCTGCTTTCTTCTCCTCCTCTCCTGTCTTCTCAGTATTTGATAACTTCTCCTCTGCTGCAACTTCCTGTTTCTGGTGAGATGGATTGTTGTTAGAGTTCTGTGTGGTATGTAAGGGTGTAATGTAATGTTATTCCAGTCAAATGAAATTGAAGCTGAGAGTAACACTGAGGCATATCTCAGAAAAATAAAACAAAATACAAATTTAAAGATTTTAAAATCAATGGTGTCTGCTAATTGTAATGCTGTGTTCCTCGTTGTGCCTCGTTGTGCCTCGTTGTGTTTCCTCTCAGAAAGAGGAAGAGTATGGAAAGACAGTAAGTGTGTGTGTGTGTGTGTGTGTGTGTGTGTGTGTGTGTGTGTGTGTATACCTGTGTGTGAGGTAAAGGAGGAGATAGCAGCTCAGATGGGGCCAGCAGACCATCTTGGTTCAGATCCTGAGTCTGGAGTAAGAAATCTACCATGGAAACCACCTAGAATGCACACACATGCACATAGACAGACACACACACACGCACGCACAATGTCAGGGAAACGCACAGTATATAGTACACACACAGAAACACAGAGATGGAGAGGGGGAACGAAAGAGAGATGCATAGAATAACATCTTAACAAATACTCAGAGACTAGCGGTCATATATTGATATTACTGTAATAAAAACATTATTAAGCATGTGTACACACATAACACACACATACTAAAGGCTCTGAATCGAAATGTGAAGACTATACATTACATAGTAACCTTAAATGACTACATACTGTACAAACTCATACATAGTTACATCATACTGCAAAATGTAACTAACAAATGCAACTTTTTCTCACCCGCTCATTGGCTTTTGCTCCAGGTGGATTGTGGGAGTTGTAGTCTGACAATAGTTTCATCATCTCCAGGCCGTCCATATGACCGCTGCGGTCATAGTCATATAGACGAAACAGGAAAAACACCTCTGACACAAAAAAGAAGAGTATGTGTGTTCCTAATGCCAAGGATACTTGAAAAATAGTTTAATTTTACTAATGTTTCATGAACCAGAAGTTTGAACAGAGAGAGGATGTATGAATTTGGCTATTTTGACACACTTCACACTTTTTACCCTCTCAAATGGTCTCCCCCAGTTACAGTTTTGACAGTTATACTATTATGTCCTAAATATCAACCATATCAATCCACAAAAACACTCTTCAGATGGGGATCCCAAGGGCAAATCCCTATGAAGTAGTGGTCCGTGGGCCAACATACTCTCTTTGGTATGAAAAGGTTTAGGAGTCCTGTGTTCTACCAGTAATACACAGAATGGCCACTAGATGGTGCTGTCTACCTTGCTCCCACGTGCTGATGTCAGCTCCTCCCTGGCCATCCTTCAAATTGTCTTGGATGTAGCTCTGGAGCAACCTGCCATTACCAGGACATATAGTACATTACATAGAGTACAACCTATTAGAGAGACTTTTCTCTTACATCAGTAATGTGGATAGGTCTAGTTCCTCGCTCAAAAACACACTGACAGGACACACCCTGTCACTTACTGAGGCCAGCTAGCTGCCATTTTACCTCCTTGACGTAAATTCTTGCTGAGCATTAATGATGCCCTACGTGATTTTTGTATAATTTCAGCATATAGTTGTTAAAGTGGCACTATTCAGCAGTGGTGGGTCCGCGTCGCATGCTCCTTGCAGTCAATGTGTATCTGTGCGTGTGTGTGTGTGTGTGGAGTCAGCGGACTGACCTGGGCCCGCCCTACAACCCCACTGCACATTCAGGTGAAGGCTGTCAATCAAGTCACAGGCAAGCGAGCCAACAGCTCTTACGCTGGTAAACTAGAGATTCCATTGCAGAATAAAGTAAAACTGGGATTCAGTTCATACATTATATATGTACGAAATATGCTTTGACTATCTGGGACCGAAACAAGCGGTTTAAAAAATACTGACATATTTGCCGAGATCCCGTTCAGTCTCTTTAAATACTGTGAAATTCCAGTATGAGTTCAGTATAGCCTCATATCACTTAATCTGAAACTGAAAATTGTTGGATCTGACCTTATAACAACCTGTCATAAACAATACAAACAGTTTGATATGCTATGATGGTTAAACAGGTCAAAGAAGGAGATTAAACACCGAAGGGGAACTTCCTGGAAGAATCCATTGTCGCAGATTACAACACGTAAATAGTGTTTGAAAATCCCCTGTTCTTAATCCAAACTCAAACAGGAGTTTGAGGATTTATTAAGGATTTGTTCCACCACAGAACCTTACTTGACGACAGTGTTTCCCATATCACTGGAAAGGCTCTATGTAGAGGAGCTGCCTCCAGCTCTCTATAACCAAGTACTGTTTTCAAAGGAAGGTTATAGTGTTTGTTGTTTATATGGTCTAAGTTTTATTTTAGAGGAATGATTCCTGCTGAGGAATCATCCCGGTGGAAACACTG
>OMKK01001040.1:12324-24657 GCA_900302305.1 Polymixia japonica | reverse complement strand
CCCAAAAAAAAACCCTCCTTTTTCTTTAAGGCAGGCTGTGCTGCCACCTAGTGGAACACATCCTAAAATCCAGTAGAACATGCAGCTTAGGGCCAAGCCTGCAGCTGGTATACTGACCAGGACCATTCCAGGAGCAGCGTTGTGCCTGTGCTCCAGCAGGGTGTTTTGGACAAAGCAGGCCTTTCCTGTAGACATCTCATACCTCAACAGGCGGTACGAGTCCGTCTGACACTGGACAGGAAGTCAAAGCATGAAAGATGACCTGTTACTGTGTGTTGTGTTTACAGTTATAGACAGTGGAATGTATAGTTCATTGACCATGGTATGTATTGTGCTGTTGCTTAGCTCTCTATCTTTTGCACTCTCTGTGTGGTCCTGTTGCCCTTGTACCATGTGTGTCTAAGCGCATAACACCAAGAAAAATGTCTGTACATTTATTATTAAATTCTGATTCTGATATTGTTAGTTTTTTACTTCATACAAACTACTATGAAACAACACACAGACTGTTCTACATCTCAGTCTGCATGGATGATTCTGCATGGAGAGGTATATGTATGTATCACATCTACAGTGCATATGTGAAACGGCATTTAGACCTGCGTGCACGGCATGGTCCTATTCTTGTTGGTCTTCTCATAAAGCTGCTCCAGCGTGTCCTGGCCGGGCGCCGCGTGTGTGACGAGGAGCTGGCGAGGTAGAGTCACGCACACCACCAGGATCTGTTCGCTGCATGGCGGCTGGCCCGTGATGAAGGCATCGTACTCCAGGTCTGTCACCACTGGCATCAGTCTGGAGCTACAGCGGCACAGCCGGCGTACCTCCTCCCCCAGCAGGGCGGCCCTAAGCAGGGCAGGACACAGGCTGCAGGGGCTGGAGGGCTGGACTGTACAGTGGACAACAGGTAGCGGCTGAGACTCTGGACTGCTTGGAATAATCACTGAGCTGAGGGGAAGAGATGAAAGTGAAGCATTGTAATTCGGGCCATGATAAAATGTAGGAAGGAGGGGAGACATCATGGTTACGTTTTTCCACGGGACAATATTACAAACCACGGTAATGGTAATTAGTCGTGACTGCTAGTGAAATGAATGGGTCTTACTCCAGTCTGATGTTGCTGTGAACTCGGAGGACTCCTGTCTGAGTGATATGGGACTCCTCCTTCATTCGCTTCTTAGGTGTCCTGGCAACAAACAGATCACTACATTAAACAGCCCTATATTTGATATTACAAAATGTATGCATTTCCTACATTTTTTACAATTTTTACAGTTCTCAAATGACTGCAGTCGATCTTCATCTACTAAACAAACTGACATTTCTGGCTTCTTTCTAACAAAGCATAATTACGGAATGCTAACATGTGAATTAGCTCCACATCTTGTGTAGTGATGTGATGTGCGCACCTTGGTAGCTTGAGGGAGGAACTCAAGAGATAGTCGACCGGTGCAGACAGGTGTCTGAGTAGGTCCTGTGACTCCTTTCTGCCCTCCTCTGGTTGGCCTTGTTGACTGCCTGCCTGTTCAGGTGGGTTCAGAGAGGGCAGGCCAGCTGACTGTACCTCCCTCCTCAGCCTGGTCTTCAGTGGGGCATCTGGCATCCGCTCTATGTCAGGCCACTTGATACCTGAAGGAGAGGAAGAGGTCATTCAGAAATGCAGACGGACACAGAGTGACACAAGTGACCGTGAACAAGATCCTTGTGGAACTATTCAATAGCGTTGAGTTTGCAAGATGAAGTGATACAGTAACTTTTGTCTTGCTGAAACTACTCTAAACAACCTTACCCAGTCAGATAAGTTTGATTGTGACTTAACATTATTTGTATCATGCGTTACTGTTAACTCTTGAGGTATATCACATCCAGCCGGTGCTTGTCTCAACTTGATCACAGCCGGGGAGGGGGACCAATAGGCATACAGGAATTACAATTACAAGTGTTGAGAAAAGCGGAGTGGGCTGAGAAAAACCCAAGAGAGAAAGTTATGTCCCACAAATCCTGAGCCGAAGTGTACCGGTTGCCATGCGGTAGTACTCTAGCCAGTCATCCAGCGTGTTGTGTACTCTCCGCTGAAGTCTCCTTAGCTCCCTGCCGGCGCGCCCTAGTCCTCTCCACAGCTCTGATGGCTCCTCCAGCCCCTCCACCTCTTTGACCATCTGGAGGACCTACCGGGAGCGCACAGACATCTGCCACAGGTCATTACGCGCATGGTGGATTATGATATAGGACAATTTAACAGGCAGTCTTATTCAAAGTGACTGTGTGCGTGTGCAGTACTTTTGGCGGCTGGCGTAGGAATCAAATGAATTGTCGTATTACAGCCATGCCGTTATCATGCAATAGATTACACTGCGTATAAAACAATGGAATAAGATCGCCTGCTTACTGGCTGTCTACACAGTATAGGATCATCATCATCATCACCATTATCATCATCATCACTGACACTTAGAAACATCACGTATTCTTCAAAGGTCTCTTACAGATTTGAGTGCCAGGACCTTCTTCTTCTCTCTGATGTGACCAGGGGGTTTACTCTTGTTAGCCAGAAAAGGTTTCTGAGCTGTATTGGAGAGGAACCTTTCATCTGTCTTCAGACAAGGCTACAGGGGACGAATGCAAGCGGCAGATTAACCTTTTAACTAAAGTAAATCTCCTCTTATTTCATAAATGATCACAGTCTCACCATTTCCTTTGGTGGGTCGATGTTGGAAAGGGCAGACAGAGAGAGTTCGACGCTTTCACCGTGACTCCTAAAGCCAAGGACGGCAGAAACGCCACTGAACAACCTCACTGAGATCAGGTCCGACACCTGCGAAAGAAAGGAAGATATGTTTACTGCACACCGTAAAATGGAGACAATCTTAAAAAATGATCATCAATATCAGGAGCACTCATAAATCATCATGAATTTATTCATGGTCATCTACTATGCAGGTAATAGCCTGCATAGTAAAGCAAGTAGGCCCAGAAGCCATGATGAAATATGAGTCTCTCAGTCCTGTTAGAGACGGTTAGTGATCGTTCATCAGTAGGTCGCACGTCGTGCTCCATTATCTCCTGCGTCGTTTCCCCTATCTTCACCTTCCACCCGTGCACGTCTCGAATACTATCGTTTCATACGATAGGGGGTACCCGCTCGCTTTAGTCCTCTTGACTGGCCTTGGCAGTGAACATGGCATCTCGTTCGGTGATTACAAACATCAGTGGTTCAACGGGTGTGTCTTAGAGTATGTTGCTGTGCTGATATAAGTTAGGTAAGGATACACGCAAAAAAAAACTTCTGTTGCTAAGAGGAAGGGATCAGAAGCAACGAAAATAATTAAGTGACTACAATAGGCCGATAAAAACAACCCGCCCCTCCAGAGCGGTACAACATGTTTCACATCAATAGGTTTGCAGGATATGTGAATTGACATGTATTTTATTAGTGTAGTTCAGAGGGGACAGGATACATTTATTAATCTCTCTCTCCAAGCACTATTGATGGTTGCAACTTGACCTGTATAACTATCTTCTCCTTCGGCCCAAGGCCAATCTGCCAAGTCCACTCCTTAGTTACATTCCCATCTGGGTCGCATATAGATCCACCGCCCTGGTCCCACGTTGCTGTAATGACGCCACTGGAGGAAGAGACAGGAAGAATGGTACAGTTGACAAAACATAGGGGTATACATTGGCAAACACCTGTGATGAAACCAGAGACAACACAAAAGCTCTGAGATATTAGCACTGCACCCGATACCAGACGTACCTAAGAGGGTGTGTAATTGTCCCATGCCCGAATGCTGTGATACTAGCAAGAATAACTGGGCGCTCGCTGTCACTGAACACATTGGTATAGAACCCTCCACAAGGCATACCGGAGTGGCTCTGGCACACTGCCACATAACCAGATGGGTAACTGAGCAGTCAGGATCAAGGGTCAAAAGTTCAGCTGGAATGACACATTTACCATATGTCCCATACTCAACATAATTCTACAACAACCACAAGGATACTCAGGACAGTTAAGAATAAACATCATGAGAGAAGGATACTATATGATAGAGGAGCCGTCATTGATTCTGTAGTGTAGTTTCTGCAATGCTGGATCCTTCTGTTTTACCTCTGGTATCCGAGGCATCCCGTTAACCAGTGTGACAGGCCAGGCCTTGCTCCCTGTTGTCCTGTTTTTCAAATATGGCTTGACATCTCCATAGTGACGGAGTATGGGTGGCTTGTTCAGGCCCTGCTCAGCTTCTTTGGCTGTTTGCAGTTTTCTATGTGGCAGATAAATTCATTCTTGTGTTTAATAACTAGGTACTCTTGGCTATTGAATCAGTATTAGGATGATTGTATCAGAGTTTTGCTGCAAAATGAGATACCCGCATTTTCAAAAATGTGATATCTACTCCTAAAAAAATATTACTTGCATGAAAGAAAAATGCATTACGGATTTATTTCTTATCAAATGCTTAGTGGGCAAAGACGTTTGCGTACAAAAACGTCAAATTTTAAATAGGCTTCTAACATTTTTGTGAATGTAACCCCTCATTTGTTACACTGATATAAATTCAGAAACATAGGTTAAGAGCATATAGGAATCTTTGCATCAAATTAACAACATACATGGGGATTTCTGCCATCTGCAGCCGCTCTACCACCCACTGACACAGAGTGGTCAACTCAGGCTCATCACAGGATGTTTCTTTTGGCTGAATTATCCAACCTAGACACAAATAACATTCAGCTGAAGCAGCAGGGACGCAGCACTTGACAGACAGACAGCAACATAAAATAGCGTCCATCAACAAAGTCACAGCTGCATGTCATACCTTGCTCTTTACACATTTTTGATGAGAGGGAGAAACTGATGGTTGTGGAGGTTTGAACTGCCGGGAAGTAAGTGGAAATGAGCATCTTTATAAAAATTAGGAATAAAAATCGCCGAACTGAAACTCTATGGACCGTATTGGCCGCTTAAATTCATTTTAGGTCACTGTCATAGCACATACAACATAACCATGTAAATCAATAGCTCCAGAACTTATAAACAGTCTAAGGTACATCTGTGCCCAGCTAGTACCAGCTACCATATCCTGTCCTGTAAGCCAACCTCGCACCTTCCACTTGCTTGTAACCAAAGATGCCCTCTGAGTTAATGTCTTAAAAGGTCGTGTAAGTGACTTAAGGGTTTCAATCTTTAATGGCCATTTTCATTACTTCTCACATGCATGATTTGTGGCATGGACAGACAATTTAATTAAAACTGGCGGACTGTGTAATTGGACAAAGAATTCTGCCTGTCCAACGTTATGCATATTCCATATTTCCAATGGTAAAAAATACCCCACTATGCAGAAATGATTCATGTACCTTTGTGGGCGTTTGATAGTGACTTTTTCCTGCGTAAATCTGGATGAGGTTGTATTTTTCTCTCGGAAGGAGCAATATCTCCCACAATAACCGAATTTCTCAACGCCATCATTTTCCTCTTGTCATGTGCAGCCTTCTGTCTAAGCGGTTCGTCAAAGTTCACGCAACCCGTCGACTTTCCTCGTTTCGCGCCGTCGTCAACTTCAAACCTCCGTGGACGCGTCGGGTGAGCTGACCCCGCAGTCAAATCTCGCCACGAGTAATTCAGGACGTTCACCAGCCCGCCGGGAACACGTCCCTCCTCGGTCCACTTGTATCGCGAAAGCAGACAAGCCAACGCGTCTAACAGCCGAGGGGCCGTGCGCCTGTACGCGTCCATCGGATCGTCGCCGACCTCTTTAGTTGGCGTCGCGTCTGGGTTCCTCGCAGTTATGTCCGATGCGCCATCGACAGTTTCACTTGGCATTCTCTCGGCTTTGTGCTCTTCACTTTCTACTTCTTCATTCAATGCGTTGGCAGGCTGATTCTCCGGATGACTGAATGTGCAAAGTTTAAGAAAAAAGCATTTCAGGCACATGCATTCAACACAACATTGGTAATAATGGCATTAAAATTGAAATTACCTTCTTATAGCAGCTGCCAATCGCGCTCCTCCGTTCGCCAAATTCAAATGTAAAATGTTCATTTTGATGACCTTAGTTCGAGCCTGTGTTGTTGGCTGGAGAATGCAATATAATGTCTAGTTAATGTCTTATTTAACCTACAGTCAGCATGATGAATGATTATCTTACCTGGTCAAAGAAATACAATGGTCCAGCTCTGAACTCCCTCGGCGTGCCAGGTGAAGTCATTATTTACCTAAAATAAGTCCACCTATTGGTACATGTCCCAAAGAGATGATAAACTAAACAACGCCATTAAAAATGTTACAATAACACAGGCCTCCTTTTTAGGATTAGCGTTCTGCAAAATCTATATTTCCCTACTGTAAATGTTTATCCATTCAGTTAGCTGGGCTTGTTGCTTGGATACACTGCGCTGCGCTTGTCTCCAAATGCTGAATATTGTTGTCAATACAGACCTGTTTAAAAAGAAAAAAACAGGCAATGTGACACATGACGAGCTGCTGTTGCAGGTACGCAGGGAACAGTAACCTGAGACTCAGCAAGGACCTAATTGAATAGGAATTGTGCTTGAGCACAGCGAAAGTGGTCATTCTAGCAGGCATTGCAGCATTTGCAGGTCATTTACCGAGGACATGGGATTCACATAGCCAGGCTTTTGAGCTCCCAACTGCAGATTAGATTTATTTTCATTTAATTTGTGTAAGAAAATTCAGTCACGATTTCTCATAAATCCCTTTCATGATACATTTAACTATTTGTTCCCTAGAACAGGGACAACGGCTTTCCCTTAATCAGGTTAAGTTGTTGCACGGATATTGTCTAATAGCTCATTATTGGCTCAGCTTCCTTGAGCACTTTCGGCTTTGACCACTGGAGGCTCCCAGCAGTTTATGCGTCACTTCATCTCAGTCGCTGATCATGGCGGAGCTACAGCTACAGCATGAAGTGGAGCCTGAAGTTCTCAATGGAGGCGACTTGAACGAGGAGAGAGAAGGCGCAGACACATCCGAATCAGTAAAGAAAAAGAGAAGAAAAAAGAAGAAGAATAAGGCTACCGCACCAGGTAAGAGGCATCACTTTGCGGTTAGAAAATCGTTGAGAAAATAGCGCAATATTGTCCCCTCTAGTGCCAAGCGATAGAACAAGAGCATCAAATATGCGGGACAGGAGACTTTTCAACCTGTCAGGGTGCTCCTGCCCCAGCTGTCCCAAACCTGGAAGTGAACGACTCTTGCTGAGGACCAAGATGAGGATACTTATCTGTGGGACATTTTCTCAAAACTGGAATTTTCTCAAAACTGGTGGAATGCTGACAGAAGATATGGGTGGAATAAAATTAAAATTACTCTTCATATATAATTAGAATAAATATGTTCTGTCCTATAAACCCCCTAAAATGCACAACATTATGTAATAGAAGTATTCATAGTTTTGGTGCAATAAGGTGACAACCACTGCCAAAAAAAAGTAATTACAGACAAAAGTGATTGACATATGCTTCATATTGTGGAAATATAAAAATCCTAAAAGTCTGAGTTGTTGAACATGCCCTAAGTGCATGTCAACTGTTGTACATACAGTACTGTCTCTGAAGGGCTAAATGTCATAATGCTGCAAGGTACATATGCCCTTGAGGATATTGATTCTCAAGGTATAGAAACAAATTATGTATAGACCTTGCCAAGTCTTGATCATAGTGGATGCACTTTCATTAAATGACTCAGAACCATGAACAATTTACTCACTCAGCGTGTGTTTTGTGTTAATGTGTGCATGCATACATTTCTCTGTGCTTTTCCACATGTGTGCGTGCGTGCGTGCGTGCGTGTGTGTGTGTGCGTGTGTGTGTGTGTGTGTATGTGTGTGTGTGTGTGTGTGTGTATGTGTGTGCATGTGCACATGCACGTGTGTGTGCATGTGCACATGCACGTGTGTGTGCACCTTCACATGCCTGCATGAGTGTGTGTGACTTTGCAGCAGGGACAAATGAGGCTGAGGTGGATGGAGAGGCCGGAGGTGTTGGTGATGTGATGAAACAGTTGGAACAGCAAACTCTGGAGGACAAAGAGAAGGAGGAGGATGGAGAAGAAGGTAACTCCTCTAGATTTCACCATCATCATCATCATCATCTGCAGTGAGGATTATGCTGATCTTTTAAGTTCCCAAAAGTGTAGAGTGAAATTCTTTGCAATGTGATATGTGATTTTCTGTTACACACTGGGAATTGTGCCCAAGCCGCTATCAGTATTGCTCAGTTTACAAAGTGTTTTGAAACCGATGATGCTTTCAACAGATGGAGATGAGGGAGAGAACTCAGCGGGGAAAAAGAAAAAGAAGAAGAAAAAAAAGAAAGGATGTAAGTATTTTCCTTTGTGGCAGCATAATGTTTCTCCACCAAACACCGTGTTTACATTATTTTGTCATCATGAGATAATGATGAGGGTCAATTAACTTAACTTCAAGTCAAATTGAAACAAAAATATACAGCCTTCCTTCTCAAGACATTCTTGATAGATGTAGTCTCATTGTAGTCTCCTTGTTATGGCAAACTAATTGCAGTGTTTGAATTTTGAAGAAAACCCATTTCCTGAATTGATTAAATTCAAAGTGATTGATCCTATCTCCAATGTGTGCAATATGATTATAACACAATGTGTGATACAATTCCTTGTATACTGCCATAACATTTGCTAGTTGAATGTAATAAAGGTATTCACTTCAGTGTGTGGCATACCTAAAAACATTTGTGTGTCAGGGACTGTATAACTTAACCATCAAGCCAAGCTAAAATATCTGTGTTGAATACACATAGGCTAACTGCTAACTGTTTCCTTTACTCTCTCCTCCCCTGCTTTCCTCTCCTCCTTCTCTCTATCTGGGGCACAGTGAAGGGACAGACTGACCCTCCCTCAGTCCCTATTTGTGAGCTTTATCCCAGTGGAGACTTTCCAAAGGGAGAGGAGTGTGAATATCCCCCATCAAAAGACGGGTGTGTGACCTCCACAGAGTCTCTCACATTCATCCTGACACAGAGTGATGTGCTTTAGCTTTTATTTAGGTCTCTACACTCTAGACTTTGTGAGGCATGTGGTGCATGTGATGTGGTTTCATCTCTTATTCGGCAGCAATTGTATTTGTTTTCACACACGCCTCCGTGTATACCGAGTAGCGTCGCCACTTACACCTCTGCGAGAGATATTACCGGCGCGCGGCTGGATATCATTCTTGTTACAAACATTTGCATAATGAGAAAATAACAGACACCTCCACTCTGTGGCGCACCTGCCTGTCCCCCGCCAGGCGCAGTGCAGCGTGGCGGACCACCAACGACGAGAAGCGGGTGCTGGACAAGGCCAACGAGGAGATGTGGAGCGATTTCAGGCAGGCGGCCGAGGCGCACCGGCAGGTCCGCTCCTATGTCAGGAGCTGGATCAAACCGGGGATGACCATGATTGACATCTGGTGAGATACATACTGAAACATTGTCTTAGGCCTCTTTTCTTTCTTTTTTTTTTTTTCATGGGACTTCAATCCCGCCCTTCCACACTGAGACTGGACATAGTTCAGAGTGGCACTGATGTGGTTTCAGCAGTTCTCTGTCCTGGCTTGCACCCATTTTCAAATTGTCAGGGAAGCAGGAGGACTGCTAACCTGTAGTTTTTCCGCCTCTACTGTATGCTTTATCTGCCGTGACAATAGTCCCATTGTCCTTGTCATTCCTCTTCCCTTTGTGCTGCTATTGGTATCTGCCAGTGAGAGGCTGGAGGACTGCTCCAGGAGGCTGATCAAAGAGAATGGGCTAAAGGCAGGCCTGGCCTTCCCCACTGGCTGCTCCATCAACCACTGTGCCGCCCACTACACCCCAAACGCAGGAGACCCGACTGTACTGCGCTACGACGACGTCTGCAAGATCGACTTTGGAACACACATCAATGGTAAGAACAGGCTAATGCTTGTTTAGCTATCCTCATGTTATGGTTTCATGTTTTTCATGCTTGTTTATAAATTTAGATCACCTTAATAGCTGTTGAATTGGGCTGTAAAATAATAACCAGTTTTGGGAAGGTTACTTTTGAAATGTAATAGGTTACAGATTACTAGTTACCCTGTTAAAAATGTAATACGTAATGTAACTATTTGAATTGCTTCATCAAAGTAATGTAACATATTACATTTGATTACTTTTTTAACAAATGTTTTAAACTGGGCAATAAAATCCGACGACATGGCCACCTGCCTTGATGTGGTCGGCTGGTCGCAGGTTGCTTAGGGCAATGCGCATTGATTTGATCGGCAGACGAGAGGTGCTGCAAATTCACACAAGAGAACCAAAACAACACTCAAAATTTGAGCGCATACTGCCGAATGAATGGACTGTGTTCGAAATCGCATACTAACACACTACCTACTACATACTCAATCAGTATGTACTGCATACTGCATACTATATGAACTATAAAGTATGCCATTACCAGCAGACTGTTCACACTGAAGTAAGTGTGACTGCATCACATGACTGTATCAATCACAACATTACCGGTCCGAGCTACCATTGAATGAAATTGGTTTATCACAAATATACCTCTTCCACTCAACATAATATTTTCCAGTATTATTTTAAGGCAAATTAAAATGATTAAATATTTTAGTGTTAAATATTTTATATATAAGATATAATAAATATATATTATATATTTATATATACTATTTTAAATATAAGATACATTCATACTCATACTTGTATGAACTAGTATGAATAGTATGTTAGTATGCGATTCCGAACACAGCCGTAGAGACAGCTCCTTGTAAGCCATCCTACCCTTGATGGTGTTGCACTCAAATTTGTCCCAACAGCTTTGCTGACCTGCATTGTCAGGAAATATGCCAAGAGAAGGCATTCCTGCGCGGCAAAAAGATGCAAAGCAACAGAACGAATGTTATATTCTACCTATATGTTTTTTACCAAAAATATATATCCCCCCTTGTTAAAACCCCTTTGTAATCACCAACATTTTGATTAGTAACTGTAATTTAATTACATATTTTTTCTCAGTAACTGTAACGGATTACAATTACATTTATTTTGTAATTTAATTATGTAATGCCGTTATATGTAACTAGTTTCTCCCCAACACAACACCTGTTATAAATAACCAATATACTTGCTTTTCCAGGTCGAATAATAGACTGTGCCTTCACTGTCACCTTTAATCCAAAGTTTGACAGGCTGCTGGAGGCAGTGAGAGATGCTACCAACACCGGCATCAAGGTAACACAGCTCTTTTATCCACACATGGTGCTCCTGACCGCTGCTTTTAAATCACAGGCATCACAAAAGGATGTGCTAAAGATTATTTACTCTCCTGGCTGTCTAAGAGTGAAGAATAATGCTATTTACCCATGTTAGTGTAAACACCTCTCGGTCCTAGTGTGCAGGGATTGATGTGCGCCTGTGCGATGTTGGCGAGACCATTCAGGAAGTCATGGAGTCTTATGAAGTGGAGATAGACGGCAAGACGTACCAAGGTATTATGGGGTCGTTTATACCAATTTCTTAATGCACAGGTTAAGTGGTGTTCCATATTTATCAAACCTGTATGTGGTGTTTCTTTTCCAGTGAAGCCAATTAGGAATCTCAATGGCCACTCTATTGGACCATACAGGATACACTCAGGCAAGACCGTTCCTATTGTAAAGGGTGGAGAGGCCACCAGGATGGAGGTTTGTATACTAACCTTTATTTTATGATCCAGGTTACATAAATAGAATGCATTCAAATTGTGCTTATGATAAGACTGGATCGCGGGGCATATAGAGCGAGGTCACGGCCTCTTTATATTTTCTGAAATTAAGCCTTTCTTAACTGTCTGACCTTGAGTACAAATAAAGCCATTTTAAATGTTAAGTGTAATTGGAAGAACTCCTGGCTGGTTAGGGTTACAATTGGGTGTGGAGAGGAGTTCCAATTCACTGCTGTCACAGCTTCTTAGTCACTCTATTCAGCACTTTAATTACACCTTTAATGGAATTAACCGGCGCATCAAGTCGCAACACTTGTTGAAACTTCAGCCCCTAATTGCGCTGTAAGAGCATGGAATTGTGGGCACCCGGAGTCCATTAACAGGCAGGTGCATCGCCGAGGTGAAACACAATTGCTCGTTGCTCTCTGCACTGGAGTCAAAAAACAAAAACCATTTCCTGAGCCTACACCTGTGATGTAGTCACAGAGCTCCCCACACCCCCACACAGCTGCAGCGCCTAACTCTATTTGGACAGAACTGAGCATTTTAATTGGCAAGCTGCTGAGTCAAGCTTTTTACCTGATGGATCCAGGAGCGGGGGGGCTGGG
>OMKK01001040.1:0-12282 GCA_900302305.1 Polymixia japonica | reverse complement strand
ATGTGGCAGCTTTGCGTGTTGTATTTTTAGCTGAAGTGTGTTGGTGTAACGTGGGCCATTACCCTCTTTGTGATCAGAGAGTGCATGGCTGGAGTGGCAGCTGGGCGTGCCGCAGGGCTGCTAGCACTTTGACTGATTATCGGTGCAGCAGGAGAGGGTGTCGCAGTGTTATCAGCCGGTACCACGGGGGTTCTAACAACAGCCACACGCTGATAGAGACGCAAAAAAAAAAGCCAGCGGAGCCCCACCACGCAACGCGCGTGACACACTGCTCCAGAAAGGACAATGCCGTCCTTAATAGACTGCTCATGAACATGTCAGCCATTGACATCTTGAGTTATTGATTCAATTTACTCTCAGTCTCCTGGAAAAAGGTCTACTCATGACCAGAGTTTATTTTCCTTCTCAATGACCTTCAATGAAATTATCCCAACTGAGTAGTTTCCGTAAAGGTGCGCACAGACAGCTGCCTGAAACATGGCACGCGCTCTATATATATATATATATATGACAATTAGGATAATTTCACATTTGGTTACATCATCCAAAGTTGACTGGGTTTCTCTCTGTTTTTGTGGCGTATTGCAGGAAGGTGAAGTTTACGCTATTGAGACATTTGGCAGTACAGGAAGAGGTGCTGTCCATGACGACATGGAGTGCTCACATTACATGAAGAACTTCAATGTTGGACACGTGCCAATAAGGTTGATTGCTGTCTTCATCTCATCTCAGTGTTGATATTTGATGCAAAATATTGATTCTGAAAATTATTTATAGATTGATGTGCTTCTTGCATTCTCTCCTTCATAATTATTACCAGTAAAAGAAACTAACTTTGAATAGAACGTAAATTGTATGTTTTGGCTTTTATCTATCAATATAATCTACAGTTCATCTAGGTCTAATTTTTCCCTGTGTATTCCCTGACTATGCTGCAGGCTTCCCAGGGCTAAACATCTGCTAAATGTGATCAATGAGAACTTTGGCACCTTGGCATTCTGCCGTCGATGGTTGGATCGTCAGGGCGAGAGTAAGTACCTGATGGCACTGAAGAACCTATGTGACCTTGGCATCATAGACCCATACCCTCCTCTCTGCGACACCAAGGGCAGCTACACTGCCCAGTATGAGCACACCATCCTACTCAGGCCCACCTGCAAGGAAGTAGTGAGCCGGGGAGACGACTACTAAGCATGCGGCAAACTCGAGGCGAACCAGGAGGAGCGTGACGGCTCCGAAACAACAAACCTCTTCAGACTGAGAACAATTATGCAATATTTCTGCGACCTAAATTTCCGTTGCTTGAGTCCTAACTTTAGATAATTGTTTTAGCAAGAGCAAGAGACTGGTGTCATGGCAGTAGCTTACTTGAATATTTTCTTTCCAAAGGATCAAGCCAATAGATTAAGGGCATATCATATAAGAAAATGTAGTTTTGTCATTTTAGGTGTACTTTGCTGTACTGCTTTTAAAAATATGCAAAAGAAAGATATGCAAGAGATACATGCAAAAAAAGGTTTTGGCAAATGCCTCACCTAGTGATGTTATGCTTTAATGCCTTGTTAAGACAAAAAAAAAATGCTTTGAAAGTATTTATATTTCTATATTTCTTTGCTCTGTTTTAATTTGAGGCAGTTTTATAAGGAATAAATTGTTATAAATCTAAAATTAATTTCTATGTCCATATTTACAAGGGTCATATTGCAGCATACTTAATTACATTACCACAATTAGATGCTGTATAATTGTTCATTATCACCGTAACATTGTAAAAGTGTGTTTCTCACTTCTAACCAATGGAGGGCGGTATTAAACATGTATTATAATTCCACCAGTCACCTCTAGTAGTGAATATGTTGGAAAGGCGTAGCACTTCAGCGTAATGTGACCATAAAACAAAACAGACTGCGAAAGGTATGGAGAATGGCCCAAATGGTGTGAGGTTTATGTAATACCATAAATTCAGTATTCATAAATTCTCTACATATAGGACACAGAAATAGCAGCACAAATGTCACATTGAAGCTAGAGTAATTCATGCAACCTGAATCACCATTCTGTCCTTTACATGCAAATTCCATTTCTCTTAGTTTGGTAAAGTGTTCTGGACAAGGACATGAGCGATGATGTCACAGCTAAGGAATGCATCATGTCTCCATGCAGAGTCCATCCTACTCCTTGGAGACAGCAGACAGGCCTATTCTTAACTGGGCCCGGCTCAAATATGTCCTGCGGAGTCTAGATCTGATACACTGTGACGTCAATTAATACCCAGCCTTTTAATATGTATTTATTTTCGGGTAACCGGGGTCGCTGGCTAATGAGAGAAACACACATGCGAGTGTGCACGCGCATGCACAAACACGCAAACACATTCTTTCTCTCTCTCTCTCTCTCTCTCTCTCTCTCTCTGTCACACACACACACAGGGTCAGGTTCAACAGGCCTTCTCCTGAGAACCCTCTGATATAGAATGGAACTGAAGCGGTACTTCCGGGGACAGTGAAAAGTCCTCATTAAGTCAAGTCTCACCGAAGCAACCTGACTATGATCCACTCATGTAACTAAAACAGTTGGAAGTGGGTCGTGTGGAGTGAACTCCATTCTGACTGAGAGCGCTGTTGTCAGTTGCCTGTCCTGGGGACCAGAGGGCAGAGCCGAATGTGTTTTACACTTGTCAGACAGCAGGCGGGAGAGCGCTGGAGCTGTTCAGATTAAGCTGCATGATTCCTTTAATGTTTTCATCCTTTCTCTCCCTCCAGGAGTTACTTGTCCTAACCTGCACAGTCCCAGACTCCTCGCCAAGGACATCAAGAACACACAGGCACACAGACGCGCTCTCTCACATACACACACACGCACAAATAGTACAAACATTCTAAAGTTGAATCATTTATGATTTATGGCCAATAACTGTGAGAACACAAGGATAATTTAGTCTGTGCCTTTGGAAGATTTCAAAGTATACAGCCCTCAATGACACAGGTACAGTAGGACATAACCTTGTTTTGTCTCATCAGCTTTGATAGTAAATTTGGCCAGGATTTCGTATATAATGATAACATTTTCACACACATTACTTATTGCTTTATAAGTAACCTGAAAATATTCCTGGGCTAAGGTACAACACATACATGAAATTCCGAGATTCCAACTTGTAATTCTCCAAGTCTGCAACAAAATTCATTATTGTGTGGGTTCCCCTATTTCATCCTGCAAGAGATTAGGATCTGTCAAGGCATAGCTGCCTGTCTGCTCGCTTCCACCACAGTTTAACAACAACAGCACCAGCCTTCTAGTGTCCTAGAGTGTTTTCTTGGGCCTGTGGACTGACTGGAAACAGGAGACACTGTTGCAGACATTGTGGTTCCGTCTCGCGGGCGCGGAATTCTTGCTTTCACTTCGGTGTCCAAGCAATGCCTAATTCAAAGACTCGCTTAACGCTGCCCATTCTCTCACTCATCCAGCAAATCATGTCTGTGTAGCGCAGTCATTCTCTTGCTTTCCACCCTTCCGTCCAGCCTGGTCCTTGGCCCTGTCCTACCAGCGGCCACAGTCTTTCCTGAGGATGTGGATGAGCTTGCGTCCCAGGCTGGACTTCCACGGTTTGACCAGGCTCTTGGTGTTGACCATCAGACGGCCAGACCTCCAGTCCTCATGCCCAGCCACCACGTACTCTGATCCTGGAAAGGAGAAGAGAGAGCGAGTACGAACATCAGCCGTCTCCAGTTATGAGTGTATATGAATTTTATTAAACACACAGAACAGGAGTGAAGATTTACTGCGGGGTGTACCTCATGTAAAAGGTATACACATTACTACGGAACTATAAGAAACGGCTCATTGCTGTGTTATTGAGCAGCTTGAATAAATTTTGTCAAAGAATATTATTGTGAAGGGCTGGTCATGAAATACTCTCATAACAAAGTAATGGTTGTAATCTTTTCTCTGTAAATGTCCACTCCAAATGAGTGATGTTAGGGTTTGGCACCCACTCAAATCTTGAGCTGCAACAAAGATCTGCTATTCAGCACAAAGCTGGCAGATTGTCCATTTGAGAGTGGACTAATTAGGAACTCACGGGCAAGCTTCTGCATTGTGAGCAATAAAGTTTTTCAATTGGAACTGATTGCAGCTGACCTGGGTTGAGAATAGGGCAAGTGCAGCCCTGGATGGTCCAGGACTCTGGGTAGAGGATGATCCCTCCCTTCTGGATCCTCATCTGTGGGTTCGCATACAAGACCTTCTTGACCTTCACCTCCACCTCTGCGTGGGAGCCTTTGTCGTGGGCTGACACCACCTTCACCATCAGCACTGCAAAATGAGCCGGTGATTCAGCGGTGCAGGCAGGCTTACGAGCTACAAAATCAGGTAGGACTTCTGCTCTCCACAAAACGTTGTTCGCTCTCTCGCGCCTAAGAGACTTTTCAACATCTTACAGAATCAGTAGCCAAGATGTGACGTGGAAATACGTGGGGCGTTTTCAGTCTTTGCATTTTTATTTGGTGCATTTCTCTAGGTCTTTTATGTCTCTCTTTTATGTGACGTTGAAATGATTCAGTGTGTTAAAATGACACTTACCGTAGTCGTACTCCATGGTGCAGAGGAGTTTAGGACTGCCAAGGGCCATTTCTACGCACTCGCATTTCTCTGGGAAAATGACATTTGATTAAGACTCATAAGAATCCTATGAATAAGACTCATAAGAGTCCTATGAGTATATGATTATGCTCTATACATCTAAGCATCTGTATTATTATCTCTGTGGGTAGCTGTGAGAGTTGTGAGTGTTCCGTGTTTTGTGACCTGTGACTCACCAGAGTGGTGCAGTGCAGAGAAAAGCTCCTCTACCCTAAAGAGTGCCGGCTCACTATTATTGCTGCTGTGTCCCATGTGGCCAGTATCTGTATAGAAGACCTCCACATCTGAGCTGTGCGGCAGCGATAGTACAGAGTGAGAGGGAGCATTTACTTTCGACTTTAAAAATTCAGAACACATTGTACCTCTGTAGTATTCATCACTTTCTCCGGGTTTATATGAATAAATACATAATGACTGTGGTATCAAGTACTGGCACTCACACAGAAATGCAGTCACCAGTGTAGGGATCGCAGTCCCCTGCGCAGTCACACAGCCGGCAGCCGTATTCGTGGAGTCCCCAGTATCCCAGCATGCAGCTGTCACAGTGGGGGCCTCCAACACCCGGTTTACAGATGCACTCCCCATTGCTAGGGTTACAGGGGGCACCACCAGCCGAGAGTACAGATCCTACAAGGTGGCAGGAACAGGCTGCGGGGGGGGTTTAACACAACAAGAGGATTGCATGGTAAGATCTCTCTGTCTGCAAGTCTGTTCGCTCGGCTAGTAGCATCCCCTATCCCCACACTGACGTGTTTGTATTACACACACGTACAAAGTTAAAACGCGACCCACACAAGCACAAAAAAATCCATACATAGAGTACAAACAGTAAAGTCCCGTACTAATATAAGAACAAAACTATTCTCTTTAGCCTCCTGTAACCTAGACAGCACAAGGCTTTTGCAGCTTTACGCAGCTGCAGCAAAACACAAATAGTAAATCACCCCCTCTCCACGCCGTCAGGCTCACTGCCTAATGGTCCCTTGTAACGACTGATTGATTTTTGTTTCAGACGCGCTTCATTTGTTCCCAAAAACGGTGTGTTTGTTCTTAAAAATGCTGCAGCATGCCTGGGGAAAGAGCAGGAATGGAAAAAATGCGCTCGCATCGACCATGGGAAATTCCTGCATTGTTTGCAATTACTGTCACATTCCAAAAAAGTAAATGTCTCCTTCACCCTACTAAGGAGTGGACTAGATCCATTTAACTGTCTCATCACTGGCATGGAAACCAGAGTGATTTGGAAAGATCCTGGGCAAAATGCCAACAGCATAGAGATCATTCAATTTTAATCGGACTGGTCAATACAATATCAAATCTCCATTACTTCTTTCCCTCCATCAGAGTGTAGCTGGCACCCACCCAGATTATGTTATGTTTGGAAGAAAATGGGAACTTCATTCACTTAATGACAGAAGTTCCATGGATACTCCTAGAACAAAGATACCCCCAAAGAAAGAGCGTTAGAGTCCCATTCAGTCTTACGTCTGCAGGAGTCAGGGGCGGTCTTTGGTCTGCTGGGGTCCCTGTAAAAGCCCCTCTTACAGCTCTGACAATGGCGGCCTTCTGTGTTGTGGCGGCAGTTGTCGCACACACCCCCGCTCCGCCGTCCTGACGCCAACCACAATCCACGGTCGAAGTGACAACTCTCGGCATGGCCGTTACATTTGCACTCTGTGTCAGGAATAGACATAAACATATACTGTATATAGACACAGACAATAAACGAGACGCGTTTTAAAATAAATGAAGTTTTCCTTTGCTCAGCTAATCAGTGAATTTCGAAGTCCAAGTGGTTCCAAACACAACAGTCGGCTGTCATAATTAGCTCATAATTATTAAGCGAATAATTATTAATATAATAATTATTAAGAAAAGAAACAAAGGTTGCAATGAATACCTCAGCATAAGGTTAAATCTGATTTACGAAACATAATAATAAATGTACTGTAAGTGCACATGCTGTGCCTTCGTGCTGCATTTGACCCTCTTGTCCCTTCACTCACTCCTGCACTCATGTGGTGTTCCCAGGATGCCGTTGGCAGCCTTCCAGGGCTGGTCATTGTAGAGAGGTGCACAGAGCTCGCAGTGGACACCTGCCGTGTTGTGTCTGCAGACGCACTTCCCATGGACCTGCCAGCCGAACAGACAATGGCACGTTATTTCACCTGTATGCAAAGAGAACGGGCGCGCCCCGGTGTTTCCCCTCGTCTCTAAACGGCAAAGGCAGGCTACTCTGAGAGAGCTGCCGCTCCGCTTCGACGCATTTCACATGCTTTGTGTTTTAGTGTCACGTGACCTAAATGTTGTTTCAAAGGCCTTCAAGCCCCTCTGCGAACTTGTTCTTGTGGAAAGACTAGAATAAACAACGTAATTGCAGCACTGTTGGACAAAATGAATTGTATCATGATTATCTTTAAATGTACAGTCATTGTGGCAGTTTATTATGCGTAACGTGGCTATAGCGCCTTAAGCTTTTGGTATTCAGCTAGTGTTTCTATTCTCCATTTACAGTAAAGAGAATCACATAGAAGTCACTATGGGTTGTTAAAGCATTAGGTCTAATACTATAATTAAGGTTTCCACATCCTTAAATCCCTGTAATGGCAGGTAAAAGCTGCGGGCCAATGTGCAGTCTTTACTACAGGCCTCAGCCTCAGCAACACATACCACAGCACACCAGGGAGTGGTGGGAACTAGATACTTCTATTCCCAATCCCAACACACAAACAAACAAATGTAGACACAAACACAAGGCATAAACAGATGTGGCATTACTCAATATCCAAGGGAGTTTCCGCAAGGGAACAAATTGCGCATGGAGGGTTTTGTTTTGGTCATTGCTGGTGGAGCGCCGGACACTTTTGAGGTGCATCTCACTCACCATACTATTGATCCTCCGTTGGGTTGGACGGTAGCCATCAGCTGGCACACAGTGCTCTGCGTGCCCGTTGCAGAGGCAACTGCCTTTGACGACGAAGTCATAGATGGCATAATGGTCCGTGGGCAGAGAACTGGCACTGGGATGTTTGGCCTGGCAGGGGCATGGTTGGCGCTGCAGTAAACGGACTCTCAGATTGGTGACCGTTAGCTGGTCCTGGGCAGATGGGCCATAGGGATCCACAGAGTGCCAGGGAGACAAGGCACGATAGATCAACTTGGAGAGGAAACAAAAATAAACCCCATTAAAATCTCTCAAAACCTGTGTTGTTCCTCTTGTAGATCTTCTAAGAGAAAATGGCTCATCCTTGTGAATACAACGAAGACCATGACCAAAACACAAATCAGTTCAGTTTCTGTTCTTTGTTCCACTAGAGAAAAAACAGGCATCATTCTGATTTGCCTTTCATGTTCCTTAAATAGAGGCTATTCTCAGAAAACCTGACTTGCTCCAATGTAAACATGTATAATTGGTTCCTGTTCTGCCTCTCTCCAGTTCTGCAAATAATTAATGTTTATCCTTCAGATACATCCTCTCTATATATAAAAACGTATGCATATATTTATTATTGCTCATCACGACATCAGGAATGAAAGCTGTTGGATTCTCTCACTGTTGGATTGCTTTCTGACTCTTATCTATGTAGTGTCAGAGCTGTGACACACAGCAAGACTCAAAAATAAAAATCCACACCACACCAAGTTATTGTTTTTAGTTACTGATTGTTTGGAAGTGTCATATAAATCCTTAGACAATCAAATAAGTAGGTGAAATGTGTGCATGGAAATGACCTGAAATGAAGCCAAATTAGTTGTATTTTGCTATATCCGATCAAAACCTCAACACCTGAGCCGTTGCTCTAATGTATCAAACCAGCTGCAACTGGCTGGGGTCAGCTTTATATTCTACTCTCCATGGTGTGTAGCTCTGCTCCTTTGCACTGTAAGTCAGAGCATATTTCTCCATATGCAGAATTATGTATTGTGAAATGCTATCGCTTCTCAGTATCTCTTTGCACCAATATCATTGAGACAAATTACATTACACAACACATTTATTGTAGTTGACCATGAAAGTGATTTCCATTCTGATTTATAATGGGAAAGGTGCAATGTTCATAAGCTATGTGTACCTCAGCTAACTGCTACAAGCACAAGAGTTTCTTTGTTCCAGTGGATATTGTAAATCTCTAAACTAAATGCATGATGGCTGTAGCACAGGTTACATTACTGAAGCCCCCACTGTTTTCACTCTGTGGGACCAACATTGGGGGTTTCCTTTGAGTGTCTGTGCAGGCGTAGAGACGCTAATTATAAAGGGTGAGGGGCTTATGCAAGAGAACTGACATAGCAAAACGCATACCTGTTGCAAATACTCTACAATTATGAGATCAGTCAAAGCCATATATTCATTCAGACATTCAACCTGATCCACCATCTTCGTCTGGGGGCCTTTGTAGTAAAAAAAAAGCTGAAGTACAGCGTACTGTGCTTGTCAGTACGCTGCTCTCTCTCTCTCTCTCTCTCTCTCTCGCTCTCTCGCCTGCTCGCTCTTGCTCCTACTCTCTCAACTGGGCAAATGAAGAGGGATGCTCATGAATAAACCATAACTGGCTATCTGGCTCAAACCTCCCTCTGATGACAAAGCACGTCCATAAATGTTCTGGAGGAACATCAAAGGGATAAGTGAACATTGATATTCTATCCATGGATGTCACAACTGTCTGCAGCTAAGAAAGTATTCCTCATAAACGTCTTTTGAAGCCCATCAGATGTGAGATCAGCTTACAAATCTGTGCCATTTGTTAGTTCAATGCTTTGCGTGATATTGTGGGGTATGTGTTGAATACAATATAGCCAATGCGCCAACAAATGTCAACAAGAAGAGATATTGGACGTTAGGGTGTTACGGGAATGTCTGACAGCGTGTTTTTGATTTGGTCATAATCACATTTCTCTTAGAAGTGAAACGATGATCCAACAATGAAACCGTCACCATGAGTTTTATAGCGTTCTCCAAGCTACAGCATCCTCTTCACACCTGGAAGGTGATTGTTTGGTCTCTTACAACTCAAAGTAAAAATGAGAAGCGGGCTTGTGACTGGAAGATCACAGGTTCTAATCCCTGTTCAGGAAAATGTGAATGAATAACATGCTACCCCCCTTCAGTGCCAAAGAGTCCTTGAGCAAGGCACTTAACCCAGAACTGCTCGAGTGGAGTTGCTCAGTGGCCAACAGTAGAAGTCTGTGGTTGTACTGCGCAGCTCCCAGGTATGAATGGCTGTAACTGAGTGAATGGGAAGCAGGGCGTTGCTGCAAAGAGTTCAGTCAAACTACCCTGGATAAATAAAGGTTAAAAAAAATAAGACATAAGGATGTTCTCTTGATAAAGGAATCTTTCCATCCACATGTTGTTCATACTAACACACCCTGCTGCTACTAATACACAACTAGAGCATCCACAAAACTCACCTCTCCTCTGGTACATGGGAATGCTCTCGAATACTTGGAGGTACAAGCTGCCCCGTTCTCTTCAGCAGGAGCCTCCTCTGCCAGGCCAAAGGCCCCTTCACAGTCCCGGGCAAAATATCTGAGGGTCTTCCATGAGCGACCATAGTCCTGAGAGCGCTCCAACACCATCGCAGCAGGTCGGGGAGAGCGGAACACCAGGATTAGATGGGTGAAGTAGAACTCAGTCTCCAGGTCCAGTTGTAGAGTCTCCTCCTTAACCCCCTCCGCTGACTGCCACCAGGTGTCAGGATAACGGAATGAGGAGTCGCTCATAGCAGATGGCAGGTGTGCCTGGTTGGGGATGCCAGCGTTACACTTGCCGCATTTCGCTGCAGAGCAAGACTCCCGGCTATAGGGGGCAGCAGACTGCTTGTAGAAACAATAGGGCTCTGAGAAGTTAGAGCCACAGACTGACTGGGTGGTCAGAACTCTACCCAGGGCTAAGTTACCCATGCGGGGGTTGCAGGCTCGGTCAGCGCAGCGGCTCTCCACGGCTCTACCTTTGGATTTAGAGGTACCTGATAGGACAGGAAAGAGTTGCACGGATTTTAAGATGTTTATATAACTTTAAAACAAAAACGTTACGGTTTTGAAGCGACAATGTTGCTGTATATTGTTGTATTAGAATTCGCATCTACAATCTATAGCCTATGCGCGTAAACCTCTGTTACGCAGTGATGCCACTCACCGGTCAAAAGAACAGGAGACGATGCGCACATCGGGATCATGACAAGTAAAGTCCACAGTTTCATGCTGAACGTTGTTTTAGTTTTGTGGAGCCTTAGTCACCTGTTTACGGACGACTGATGTCTGTGGCAAAATTAAGCAACGCGCCTTCAGTGACTTGATCCAAAGACCCAGAGCTTGCCAAGTTTTATTTATCCGACAGGTAGCTCTACGAAACAAAATTAACAACGTGTAAGTAATCAAATAAATTTCATATCGAAAAAAACAACTTAGATCTAAATCTAGGTATATTTATTTGTATTATTGTTTCAAATGTCCCATTAAATTCTAATATCTATGAACAACTGTAGTCATCATCCTTTAGTCATTACATCCTACACCTTTCAAAGTTCAGTTCTTTGTTATGGAGCCTTCATTGACATTTGGGATTATGAGGAGGTTGTAAGCCCCACCCTCTCACTTTGTGGTCTTTCCCAAACCCCTCCCACCTTAACCATTTAAACTTTGCATAATACTTAATAACTATAATAATATCTATATAATTTCAGATAGCCTACACTTGGTGCAATTATGAACGGAATAGTGCTTCCCCTTAACACACGCCCTTTAGCAAACACTCTGGCATTACATTTTAAAGGGTATTTTCTTGAAAAGGATGAGGTGATGACGATGATATTAATGTTGGAATGATGGTATTGTTCTAATTTTTCTTTTTTTATGCCTGTCATCCTCACAATCACATTATCATCGTTCCTTTCCAATCTTCTTCTCGTCTTACATAACACCCACCAAAAAAAATAAAAATAAATGTTTGACCCTAGCAGTTTGAACTCCCTTTTATGTCTTTTATGCACGTGTAATTTAAATACCTTGTTTATAATGCTACCCAGGGTATCAAAATATCACAAATATCTAATCTCACTGTTGACAGTCAAAAATAATTAAATATGTGTGGCTTTTTGTTTGCCTCTACAAAACACTTGAGCGCTGACTTACAAGTGTGCCATTGTGTTGCACTCCTGCTCCATATCACTGCTTATTACTGCCACTGCCACTCATTAACCATCTCTTACCTGCCTTGTCAGACAGACAACAGCCCTGGACCTGAGGGTCACACGACCCTTGACCCCAATAATCAGCCATTTGTAAGACAGTTGTTTACCTCACCAGTGACATCACCTCCCTCTGTCAAGAGAGAAATTTTCGACAACATGATACCAAAGGTGCATCTGTAAGTACCAAATAGACTTTATAAGCATAATTCAATACTATGTAAAAGCTTTATGATGACGTCAGGATGAGAAAAAGTGGGGTAAACAGAGAATGACAGAACTGACTGATGGACGAAGATGAACAGGGCAAGGTGTCTCTGAAAGTTTAGACCATACCTGTAAACACATGAGGTCAGTGCGTAATCTCTTCTCACCCTGAATATGGCCTGTCACTGAGTCATTTTTCTGTTTTCACAGGTTGACCTGACTCCTGTGATTAGGTATAGGTTAG
>OMKK01001039.1:0-11398 GCA_900302305.1 Polymixia japonica | reverse complement strand
TGTGTCTGTGTGTGTGTGTGTGTGTGTGTGTGTGTTTTTGATTTTATATTTGTTGTGTCTCTTTTGTAAAGTGCTTTGGATCTAACCTGTTCTGTGTTTAAAGTGCTATATAAATAAAGTTGACTTGACTTGACATAGCATGATAGATGCTGTCCTACCTGTTGGCTATCACAGAGTTCAGTCCTAGTGTCAGGATGTGCAGGCATATCTAGCATTGCATAAAGTGACCTGAATCAAATGTATGTTATGTATGTAAAACAGGTTCCTGGGGGGGAAAGGAACAGATGCAACAATAGGAGGCTCTTTCAAGGCCCTTGTTAGGCTTTGCGAAATGCAGGATTGAACTAAGGGTATTGAGCTTGTGTACATCAAATTAACATGATCAGGCAAAGAGTGGGACTTCATATTTACAAAATACCTTTGGGTGCGATTGTAGTAGTTCAACTACAGGGTCTGCAGAGGCACTTACCCATACCTAGCATAAAACAAACAAGGACCATGGGGTATAGACATAATCAATCGTTTTGCTTGTCCTTGATTCTCTAACTTCTGAGTAAGTTAAAAAAGAAACAAAATGTAATTATATACAACACTCTGTATATTATATACAACTGTGTGAAGCTCCATTCCCTCCAGTGGCCATGTGTTTGTTCTCAGTCCATCAGCCAGCTCCCTTACTTTTCTTTTCCTCAGGTCACTGAAGACTGTTATCTTCCTTTTTGCTTTTGGGGTCTTTGGGTCAAAATCTCTCAAGATAACTGCGATCCTCAAATGATCCTTACTAGTACAAAGACCCAATAAAATGAAGGAGATACAATGTTACAAACACATTGGCATAAGAAAATCTAAGATTTGAGATAGAATCTTAACATTCTGTGACATAGATGAATGAATGAATTGTGGCATTTATTGACATATTTGCAGCCCTCGCTTACAGTACTACTACTACTAGTCCTCTTGCACTTCGTGGCGCGTAGAGCCAACCAAAGCAACCAGGTCTCTCCATCTGGGTCTGTCGTGGGCAAGATGTTGCGCTTGTGCCAGAGTCACATTACAGGCTGCGAGGTCTTGGACCATTACATCAAGCCAGCGGGTGCGGGGGGCACCTCTGGGTCGTCTCCATCCGGCTTGGTGGGGGTTAAAGTCCAGGATGGTACGAGTTGGGTGTTCTGCGGGCAGGCGTATGATGTGGCCATACCAGCGCACGCGCCTCATAGCTGCGAGACGGGATGCTGGGGGTTGTTTACACTTACAGCTTACAGTAGAATGTTGTTGAATCTAATGCAAATGCCATGGATCCTGTGATTGGCAGTCAGCAATTGTTCAGTCATTAGAGCCAGGAAAGACACAAGAGAGGAGTCTGTATTTCAGCTTGTGTGTATTTTATTTGGGAGACCACTTTGGAAATAATCAACAGTCTAAACATAAGACTACTGCGCATCCATGGTCTTGCTGTCATCCAAGTAATTAGTCATCCATAGCAAGTCCCGAAGGAAAATATAACAACCAAACATAACTGTTAACAACTAGGAATACAAATGCAATTTCTCCCTCTGTTGCACTGCATCATCAGAATCTTAAAGCAATCAATCTTCTCCGCAGAGTTACAACCACTTTAATCACCAATTATAATAAATGTACAGGAAGTTGTCTTGGTGACATTTGGGCAGACTAGTTGGCAGTGGTAAGGCTCACAGAGAGTACTCTTGGATGCCTGTTGTGGAGGTTTATAGGGGGTGAGATGCAGACGTTATGGTTAAGTAGTGGTACAACTCTCAAGAGGAAACTATCGAGGACAAGTGTGATCTTGATCTTAACAGAACAATACCCTCACCCACAGAAATCTAGCTAAGCAGCTGTTTTCATTAAGTATGCAAGTTACTCACTTGCTTGGTCAAAATGTTAACAGTCCAGTGGGTGCACACATTGGGTTGGGGACAAAAGGGGGGCTGCTGGCATTGGAATTTTGTGTGGCGGCATCTAAGACGTTTCCCTATTCAAAGTATACAAGAACCTCAAAATCTATCACAGTCATTTACACCGCTAGAGGGAGCAATAAGTTGCACAGAAAATAAAGAAACAGCCTTATAACGGAATGTAATGACAGGATTGTTACATTAGGATTGAGATTATTTATCATAAAATTGCATTGAACAAAAATGTCCAGCTAAAAGAAAGTTTATCTGGGTTTTTAATTTATTTATTACCCTTTAATATTAGCCAAGGTGCCCGGAGATTAGGCTTGAAACATGTTATGGAAAAAACTGTTATGGTATTCCCATGGGATTCCTATGGAAAGTCATGGGATGTCGTGACACTCAAATAGGTGTCCAGTAAAACATGTGGGGTAACTATAGGACTCTCATGGAACCCCAATGAGCACCCATTGGTGCCTGCTGGAACCCCAGGAGTATTCATGGGATGCATAGGCCATTGGCAAATTCACGTTTAATTTAATTTAATCTAATCTAATTTAATTTATTGAAATAAACCATAATAGAAAAATCAGTAGCAGTAATCATACTCATATTCACAATTACAAATTACAAGTTATAATCATAATAACACAGTTTTTAAGACACTCCAACTCAACTCCTTTACTCATATAATAAAGTCATAGTCATACTAGAAACAGGAGAAAGAGAGAGAGAAAGTGAGAGAGAGCATTCTACAGACTTGGGCAATTATAGAAGTCATTAAATGTACAGTATAATCTAGTATAATGTCAGGTAGTTGTGTTGCGGACAGTGATATGCAGAACAAATCTCACAGGTGCCTGATTTTGGATTTACTTAAAATAAATAAATAAACAATTACGTTAGCCTTCAACAAATGTCCGGACACCAGGAAGCTCAAAGACCAGATGCACTGGTCAGTTTTGTTGGGTTCTCAAATATTCTGTGAGATACAGAAGTTATGTTTATTTAATTAATTTGTGATTTCAATTCCAATCATATATTCAAATGATTAAAGCAGAGTGATTAATGTGTTCATATATGTACCATGGTTCACAAGCTCAGAGACAACACATCACAACTGATAAAAATAAATAAATTATAATAAAATATTGTTTGTTTGCAAAACTTTGACTTAAATTAAAACTTCTGTGATTCAAAGACTACAATTCCATAATTTATATATATATAATATTCATAATTGTAATGATACAATAAAAAACATAGGTAATTCTGTTCAGAATTTCGTCGAGGTAGTTAGCCAAAATCAATGACATATAGCCTTTCTGGGCAGCAGAAAATTGGTGTAGGTGCTTTGGAGAGTATAATCATCACTAGACATCTCCGGTAATAATAATGCAGTCTGCATGGGGGCTTCATTTGAGCTTTGCACTGAGCGTCCTGAAGCTATGCTTCTTTGTAACACTGTGCCCCTGCTTGTGTCCCACAAAACAGTGACAGACTTGAAATATTATGTCCCCCTGTAAACGTGTCCGTTCTGCGGGAGATGAGCATTTAGCGAGCGACTGATGTTAAACACACAGAAGAATCTTCCGCTTAAAAGAGGCAGGAGGTGCCACGTGGTAAGCAGCTCTATCCAATCAGAGGCAAGTGCGCATTGCGATCCTGTGCAGAAGATTTTTTTAAAGGGAAGGCAGTGATGAATGAACTAACTTTCAGTACCACGGATAGCACCACTCGCATATTATTAACGTATCAATAGGACAGGCGTGTATTTTCTATTTGTGATGAATCTCGTCTCTTTCAATGTTTGCAGATGTTTTAGATCTAAAAAATAGCATAATGTGATCTGGAGAAAAAACTTTATTAGGCTACTGCAATGTAATCGAGAATATAAAATTGTATGAGAAAAACTAGGTGTTTTCACATAGTTTCTACAAATACAATAACATGCCCCAGCTAATAGCTCTAAGATTAAATTGGTTGCTGCTGCAAAACCGAGACATGTGGATGATTGGGTTCAGCCTTTGCTTTATGGCCCCCCAGATACTCAATTTCGAACAGTTGCCTGTATTTCCTCCGGGTGATATAACTCCTCCACTCCATTAATAACATAGCCGCCAGCGATCACATCAATCTGTGGCTGCAGACAAGGGCTCTCAGCATAGGTGCTATAGGCCCAGTCACATGGTCAGTGACCAATGAATGTTGCCACGAAGCTCTGAATGAAATCAGCATCTTGTAAATCAGTGATGACAGTCAGCTACGTGTGTTTCCTATGCGATCAATAAACAAGAGGGAAGTCAGGGAGTCATGAATAGCTGATGAGCATTTTGTTTAAAAACGAACTTGCATCTTTAAAACTATAAGCAACATGTCTTAATCTTCAAATAAGAATAGTAAAATAACCAAAATGGCACAAACAACCTTTAACACTTGTTTATGTTAAATACACCTGCAATAACCTTCTTCCATTTCATACCGCTCTTATTTCTTATTTGTTCAGTTTCCTATTAACACATGTGGGGAAAATGCATATACACCTACAGTAACACTAGGCTATAGCAAAAATCATCATTATTAGTTATGATGCTATGATTTTTGTTTTATATATTGTAAAAAACAACAACTTTGCACTCGTGGCAAGGTGTAAAAGTGCAGTAGACTCTCCATAGATAAAAAAAAAAATCAAGAGAGGTTGAGCTTCAAAACCCTATGGTTGCAACCTTTTCATGACGTCAAGCCAGTTGTTTTGGTCCCCTCTGCCCAATCGGAGGCGTCGCTCACATTCTACCGGAGCCGAAATGGGTCTATTCACGCACCGTATCCATCCTCCCGTAACTACCACAACGCCCTTCGTCGGGTGCTTGGTGGTACCCGACTGCTGCTTTAAACAGCAGCACTGACATGGAAACCCCATTGCAGTTGCAGAACGATTTCTTTCAAGAGCAGCAGTTCCACCACTGTAAGTACCAGCACTACTGCGGACGGGAGGAGCGCTTCACCAAGCAGCACGACCGATGCTGCACCTGCAATAACTCCTCTACCTGCGATGCAAGAAAAAGCCTCGTCTTTCGCGGGACGTCGCCGACCACTGTGGGAACTTTAAGGACGCCGTCGGAGACGTCTTCGAGGCAAGGTTGCCAGTACAGCGTCTGCGACTTCACGCCCTCTAGTCATGGTAGTTCATCCAGACACCATCATCATCATCATTCTCACCATCAGCAGTGCCGCGATCGGCAGCGGGGCAGCCCGGGCAGCAGCCACAAAGAGAGTAACTCCTACAATGAAATAGCCATGAGCAGCTGCAGATACAACGGCGGCGTGATGCGGCCGCTGAGCAACTTGAGCTCGTCCCGCAGAAACATACACGAGTTTGACTCGGAGTCGCAGCCTTTGCAGCCCATCTCAGCCGCGGATGCGTCGGACACCTTAGTGTCCAAGCCTGAGAATAATTCCACCACTCTCATGCCTTACGCATCGGGAGACGCAGGGGGCGGCTGTAGCCACGGCGGCAGTAAATCGGGTAAAAAGAAGAACCAGAACATTGGGGAAAAGCTCGGGCACAGAAGGGCCTTGTTTGAGAAGAGGAAGAGACTCAGCGATTACGCTTTGATCTTTGGGATGTTTGGAATCGTTGTTATGGTTATAGAGACGGAACTCTCTTGGGGAGCCTATGGAAAGGTGCGTAACTCAATCCAGCGTCGTGCAAATTTCCATGTTAGATCAGAATTTATTCACTGGCATGTGACCCAGCAAGCAATAACAACAACTTCTCATAAAAGTGTAGCCTGGTAATATGGTAGCATTCTATGATTTGAGAAAATTGTAGTTACTGTATACAGACCATTGAATGTAAATTAGGAGGGAAAAAAAGAGTGAAAAGGCGTGCTGTCAAGAGGTTGGTTCTCACTACCAAAGTGTCCCATCTAGTGACATCGTCCTGACACATGCAGGCCCAATAGGCCCACTTTTCTAGTAACATCAAGGGAAGCTCCATTGTGCATGAAGATGTCACATTCCTATATATTTCTTTAAGCATATTCATAAATCGATATATTGTGTATTTATCTTGAGCATAACACAGGTAACATTTAAATTAATCTAATGAATATGCATTTCACAAGTTTCATGATCTATGTACGTACAGGACATATGGCTATAGTGTTGTTATTCTTTTCCAGGAGTCCCTGTATTCATTAGCTCTAAAATGCCTGATAAGCCTTTCTACAATCATTCTGCTTGGGCTGATTATCATATACCATGCAAGAGAGATACAGGTAAGATTTGCTTGTTTTGTTTTATTTCCTCTTTTCAATAATGTCGATGTTTCTAAAAGAGTCAAGGTGGGTCGGTCATGATATGTCAGACAATAAATGTCTCATCACTTAATAAAACTAATTAGATTAGATGTATTTTATGATACATTTCTACAGACCTGTCCAAATTTATATTAACTGGGCTGGTGTGGTAGCTTAGAGGTTTTGCCGGAAATTCTCCCTTTTCATTCATAATTTTATGCTGGACAATGATGTACTCATTGGCCTAATGCCTTGTAAGCAAATTACTATGAGCTCAAGTAAAGTATTTTTAAATTACAATTTCACTTTCCCTTCACTGTGTGACAATGTAATGATGGCATGATATCCTTAAAATGGCATAGCATGTAGGCTTACATTGGCTTTGTAACTTAAGCTGGGCAAAGAAAGACATCTTTATGAAAAAGGACATACAAAGTGTTTCTGTTTTTACATTTTCTTTTATTAATGTTTGTGCTTTCATGATGAATATGTTTCACATAAAAAAGTCAACGACATTGTAATTCCATGATGATGCTAGAGTTTTGTTCATTGTTTTGTAGCAAAACTCTCTATAAGTAGGTGTAATAGACTGGCCAAGGCATCTTTTGAATCACATGAATAGCTCATAATGCATTTTGCCAAATTTTTTAAAACGAATTTCTTACAATTAGCGGTTAACTGGATGGATAGATTGTCTGCTTCCCTTAAGTATTCCAGCACTTGGACACAACTAAATTTTACGACCTTGCGTCAGAGCATTGTTACATTACTTAGGCCATTTTCTTCTTGCAATTCAGCATTTATGTCTCTGTTATACAGCCACTTAATTAATGGCTTTGCTCTTTGCGAGGTGCACCTATGTATTGTCAGGAACCTGTTACACATTTTAAATTGTTTCTTTTGAATGAAATCAAATTAAAGAAAAGCTCAGTTGAAAAAGAAATACTGTTCAAGCATTCCTGAACTTTGAAATGGGCTATACTGGTGGTTTTTCTTACTTTTAATTTTGTTGTGTCTTAACATTCCAGGGGTCAGTTACATAGCTGTGAATCATGTTGATTATAAATCAGTCAACAGCTTAACCAGTGAACCTTGCTCCATACTCTGAAGCACCCTTGAGTGTGCCTCCTGTCTTAAAATGAATAAGCACAATCTAAAACAATATCTCCTTGCTGCTCAGATTTCACATAGGACTTGAGAAAGCCATGCACAAATTAGTAGAATTACCCAGAATTGTATCAGCTAGCCTGGATAGTCGTATTCAGTACAGTCTCAAGCTGCAAACTGGTATGCATACTTCTCCAATGTTATGGAGACATACAAAACCAGCTCTTGGATTCTTTATTCGACAAAATTGTATATCTCACCAAACTTTAATATTTTGCTCTTATAACCTCAGTTGTGATAATTCTGTGAATTGTTATACTGAATGGAAATTCCAGTGTCAGTGGTGACACTTCACAGAAAAAATCAGTTCCGGTGCATAGGAGGTGACATATTTTACGTGAACGGACGTCACTGCAGTAGTTACTGTGGTAGTGTATTATCACTTGAATATCCACCCACAACATCTGAAAAATTATAGACAAATTTCCAGTCTCCTATTTATTACAAATTCTAGAAAAGTCAAAGCCAAGCAGCTAACTCAATTTCTTAATTAAAAAAATCACGTCACTGAGACTGCTCTATGCTTTGCATCAGCTCAGTCATGATGACATCTTCCTAAAACATTTAGATAATTGTGTTGGCACCCACACCACTAGTCCTAACTGGTTCTGCTGATACCTGACAAATAGATCCCAATTTATTATACTAGATGGTGACACATTTGTTCTAAGATCTTTTATGTTGTTGTTTAGATGCTCTTCTACAGTAAAATTACTCTTAAGTATGGGTTTCTTTCTTGCCCCTATGCCGATGACAGACAACTTCACATTGCAGTGAAACCTGTTGAAATAACACAAATAAAATACCTTAAATCCTATGTTTTACAAAGCAAGAAATGGATGTCAAATAACATTAATCTCAATACACACAAAACTGAAATTATTATTTTAGACACTAAGCTGCAAAGAACTCACTTTTCTGTCCTTGTGATTAAGGTCAGTGGCAGTACAATTAACCCAAAAGAAATCTGTTAAAAGTTTTGGCTTTACTTCCACAATTGATCATTACAAATCACTATTCACTGGCTGTACCATGTCCACAATTGTGAATATACACTTTATTGAACACTGAGAGGCCAGATACTCAGGTACTCACATAAACCAGGAAATATGTCCACATTACCTTGGTTTTAGTCTAATTAAATGATTAAAAAAATGCACATTAATTACCATACCATACCATACCAACCATCCTTTCTTTTGCTTTCCTTTGCTTTCCTTTCCTTTCCCTACCTTTCCTTTCCTTTACTGTACTTTACTTTACTTTCTCCCTTCCTTTCCTTTAATTTCTGAAGGGACCTTTTTACTAGTCTGTTTTTGACTAGATTCCTGCAGATTGAAAGATCAAGCATGCACATTTTAGCCTGATGTTTTGCAACATCTTTATTTTTTATAGGTATTGGTGTCCTATGTTGTCCTGTAAAGCACATGTAACAGACCCTTTTTGTTGAAAATGTGAAATAAATAAATTTGACTTGGCCTGAAATGGATTAAACCTAGTCTTAGATTTAAATGGCTCTTAGAGACATATCTTAAAGTCTAGAAATGCTTTTTTCATAAACATAGTCAAAATTCACATTTCTTTTGAAACAATATCCCAATTCACAATTTGTTTATATTGTATGATTTAATGACTTTCACCACTATGTTCATGAAATAAGTTCTACCATAAGTATTTCACAGCCTGTCCCATGATTAGTATAAGTTTTGTCTCTGTTCTGCCCATATTCTCTCTGGTTCAGAAGGAGTGACTATTCACCTATTTTCACCTTGTAGCTGCAACCTTGGCGTCAAATTCCTAAATTATTGTCTATTACTCCATGTGTACACTAATTTCACTTTTTTTCTGATCACACTAAAAGGCTATATTTATTTTTATTCTAGGATCTACAGTATATTTTTTATGAAACTGGTTGGGGAATTTTAAAGTGCACTTTACACTTATTTTGGCGCAGGCGTTTTTGCTTCCGCAGTGAAATAGATTATGCATGCACATCCATGTGTACTCACAGATGCTTGTCAAATGTTGATGCATAAATCACGATGATGCAATATTTGCCCCCACACTTCCAGCCCCTTAAAACTGATTTACTTGTCAAACTCAACAGAGAAGATTGTGCCCTCTCATTTTAGGGTATTTTGACAGTACAGTTTTCTCTACAAGTCTCTCCCCTCAGAGTGACTTAGAGTGTCCTAGGTCAGCCTAAGGGCAAGTCTTGGACACTAGCTGTCATTTGAATGCTACAGGGACACATCTTCAGCATTAAAGCCACAGTGATGGGTGACCTGCTGTATGTCAAGTACGCTGGATTTCTCTCCAAAGGTTCTGATACATTCTCTGCACTCTAGAGTCCTTCCTTTTTCTACAATTAGGGACAATTCATCTTTGGTCATTTATCTGTAATCATACTTCATACACGCTAGTGTCAGTCAGTATGCTAACAGAACATTTTACTAAGTGTGTGCTGGTCCTCCTTTGGTGTGATTTAGTGCGTATGATGTCTTTTGTTGACAGCTGGCAATCTGTCATAGGAATTTTTTGAGTTTTTAGTTTGTTTTCTTGGCAGGCAGTAGTTTATTGTACAGTGCAAGTGAAGATTGAGAGCTTGGACTTTATTTTGTCATTGTCAAGGACTGATACGAGTAAGTAGAAATACTGTAAGCACATTACTTCCTACTTACAGTAGGTACTTGATGAGTTTCCCTCATTTGTAAGCAAACAGTGAGTGACTTTTCTTCTCCCATCAAAGATTCTTTGCCGAGGGGTATTTGTGTAAAGGCCATTGCTATGTGTTTTCACCATGTGGTGACAGTTGATTGAGTTTTCTATTCTTTGAGAAATGTTTGGTCTTTGATGAGTATTGTTGTGATAAAAGTCAAAACTGATGTTTCTCATTCCCAGAATAGTTCATTTTTACAGCCTGCAGAAAACATGAGATGCTATAGTTGCGGTGTTCGATAGAGAACCGCACATGCCCGAGCTGTGTAAACGCTCCCTGTCGTACCCAACCATGGCCATAGTTGTCAGCCTGCCCCTGGGTGGTGCGTATGTGTCAGGGATACAGTGTAACTGCAGGAGATGCTCTGCATTTCTCACAGTGAAATCTGTCCTCTACCTGAGAAGCCAGACTGGAGTCAGATAACCACCACTGGCTGGTGACCTCAATATTTTCACTAAACAAACAGGCTTTCAAGGGCAGAGCTGCTGAGCCTTCCAACGAGCTAAGAATCTAAATGATTAATTGATTACGATTATATTGATTGTGTGTGATTTTAAACATGTAGAGGGTTTTATATTATTGATATGTAACTACAACACTCCAAACAAAGAAGGCTGTTTAGGAGCTTTGCTGTGCAGGTTTAGGCTTTGCATTGGCTTGAATGGTTTGATGGAGAGAAATGCAAAAGTCAAACTTAATTTCACATACCACAGCAACTGTAATTTGCAACAACTTAAGATTTACTCAGCAAAGTGGCCTCTTAGTGGCTCACTTTGATATCATAAATAAACCATTGCATTAATGTCTAATTGGGCTGAACCTCTCAACCTAATTCACTAATGAGATTGAGCGATTTCATTCTTAGTGGCAAGATATATGTTCCCATCTCCACATTACACAGATTAAATATTGAGCTGGACTCCATTAGTTATATTGAGCATACTGAAACCAGTAACCAACCCAGCGAGCAACGCAGGTGAGCCTCTCTAGACTTGTACAGTATCGGACTCCAAGAGAGCCTGAGTAGACTAATGGAATAGCCTCAGGACAAATTCAGTTGTCTTGTGAAAAATGTCAGCACTGTGACACAGGCTCACCCCAACAAGAGTCCAACTTTCCCATGATGAGCGAGGGGAATGCTCTCTTAATGATTTAATGGTATGTGTATCCACCAGACAACAGGCCAACTGTCTGAAGACAGCCAGTAGCGGTTAGAGAGACCTTGTTTAGAATTAGTTACCCTGACCCTCAAGCTATTGTGCATTGCAGGGCTTTGGTCTGAGGGACATCAAGTG
>OMKK01001035.1:0-11358 GCA_900302305.1 Polymixia japonica | reverse complement strand
TGCCTGGTATACAGTACTCTTGAACTCTACCAAATGAAATCCCGTAAGCACCAGCTTAAAAGACTCTGCAAGAAAACTGGTTTAACAGTCCATCTCCAAGCCTACACAGACTATCTTCAGCAATACAAAGATGCTCTCATCACAGCCCGGTCAACCTACTACTCACTTCTCATACACTCTGACTCCACCAACCCCAAGGCTCTCTTTTCCACAATAAACAAACTTCTCAAACCCAGTGACAACACCTCCGAATCCTTCACAGTTAACAAATGCAACTCTTTCCTCTCATTTTTCCAAAAGCAATTGACACCATCTACAGTAACCTGACCACCTCCCCCACCCTCTCCACCCCCTGTCTCAGTTCTCCCTTGTGTCCCCAATGGAGCTGTCCAACTTCACGGCAGGAATGAGAAGCTCCATTTGTGTTCTGGATCCCATCCCATCCAATCTTGTTGAGGACTGTCTCCCAGCTATCTCCTCACTCATCACAGAAATCACTTACTCCTCCTTCAGCTCTTGTTCAGTTCCCCAAACACTCAAAGTGGCTGCTGTCACCCCCATCCTCAAAAAACCTGGACTCATCCCTGATATGATGAGCAATTTCCAGCTCATCTCCAATCTCCCCTTCCTGTCAAAAATACTGGAACGTTCTGTCACCTCCCAACTCAAAGCCCACCTCATCTCCAATGACCTGTTCAAACCATTTCAATCTGGTTTCCACTCACAGCACAGAAACAGCCCTCCTCAAAGTCACCAACGACCTCCTCCTCTCCTCAGACTCTGGCCACCTCATCATTCTCATTCTCCCTGACCTCACTGCATTTCGACACCATCAACCACACCATTTTTCTCTCCTGCCTTGAATCCTCCCTCACCATCACCGGTACTGCCCTCTCCTGGCTAAGGTCATATCTCACAGAAAACAGTTAATCAACATCAACAGCTGCACCTCCTCCACCACTCCTCTGTCCCAAGGCATCCCCCAGGGTTCAGTGGTTGGTCCTCTGCTGTTCATTCTCTACATGCTCCCCTTTGGTAACATCATATGTGATCATTGTCTCAACTTCCACTGCTACGCCAATGACATCCATCTCTACATCTCCACTAAATCCATCACCACTGCAACTCATTCCACTCTGACCAACTGCCTCACTGAAATTAAATCATGGATGCCAACTTCCTCAAACTAAACTGTGATAAATCAGATGTGATCATCATCGGTCCCAAATCCCTCACCAAGACCACTCACAACTTCTGCCTTACCATCAATACCTCCACTCTGTCTCCCTCCCCACAGATCCACAACCTCTGAGTCATTTTCGACAGCAACCTCTCTTTTGAACACCAAATCAATCAAATCACCAGAACTGCCTTTTTCCACCTAAAAAACATAGCTCGTCTCTGCCCATCACTCTCGTTCTCTGCTGCCGCAACTTTGATCCATGCCTTCATCACATCCAGAATTGAGTACTGCAACAGTATTCTTTAAGACACATCATCCAAAGTCCTAAATAAACTCCAGTACATCCAGAACTCTGCTGCATGCCTGCTCACCCACTCCCGCTCCTGTTACCACATCACCGCTGTCCTCCAGAACCTCCGCTGGCTCCCTCTCCCTCAACGGACCCAATTAAAAGCCCTTCTCCTCACTCATAAAGTCCCTTCCTACCTCACCGACCTGTTTCACCACCACACCCCTTCCCACAACCTCCGCTCCTCTGATGCCAACTTCCTGTCTCCACCACTCAGGACCAGGCACCGGACCCGGGGAGACAGAGCCTTCTCCATAGCTGCCCCCTCCCTCTGGAACTCTCTCCCCAAACACATCCGACACTGCACCGATCTGTCCATCAAATCAGTAATCAAAACTCACCTTTTCGGAATTGCTTTTAATGTATGATTAATGTTGTGTTATGTTGTGGTTTTAGTGTGTTGCTTTCTATCATCTTTTTAACTTATGTAAAGTGTCTTTGAGTACCCTGAAAAGCTATAAATAAAATGTATTATTATTATTATTTATTGAAGAAAAACTCTGGCGGATGCAATGTTAATTGTTTCAAAAGTATATAATATTACTAATATAATATTGATATTTGTGAGTCTAAGTACAAATAATCATAAATTATGTTATTATGTGGTATTCCTTTAAATTACCTGTTCTGGGTAGATCTTACGGTAACCAAATCATATTTCCGGTTTTCTAGCAGCGAATCAGCTGAACTCGTTTGTTTTTACAGAGCAATCACGTTTAACTTAACGCACAGCTGCGTGTTAAACTCGTGAAACTACCGGTTTAAGAGGAGTTCTAAAGTGCAGCTAAGCTAGCCCAATGCTAACTGTTCAGCAGATGGTAGGCAACAGATCATTTAAATGTATCTTCAAGGTCACCAAAATCCCGCTGCACAGTCACTCTAAGGGATATCGAGTAAAACAGATTGAAGTAGCATTGTGCGATATTCCCACTCTACCAAGGCCAAATGGGAATTACAGTTCAAAACAAGCTGGACTTTTCTCATCCCCTGCAGCACCTCTCCGTCGCTCCTCTCCCGTCCATCAAAAAACTCACACGCTACAGGTGAACAGATCCTTGGGAGGAGTTTAGACTAGATTGTAAACATGGTTTAGAAAAGAACAAATATCACAAGGTGCCAGACCTGAAATGGCAGACATTTGTTATGAATATCATATTTCACTGAATCTTTGCATAGCACACAATCTTTTCATGTTATTTTAACATGAAATGCGGTATAATATCACACAATGTACCTTTAAGGCTTTACTGCCTTTGTTTGTGCTCATCAAGTATGCACCTAGTTAAACTTTGTCATCTTTGTATTCAGTGTGAGGCCATTGTTCTCTCTGTAGCTTCCCTTCATTAGCTGCATGACCGAGCAACACTACATGAGGGGAGAGGTTAATTAAGTATTTTTTTAATGAGCCTGGCAGTCATCAATGAGAATGCAATATGTAAATGGTACTGATATATAGATTCTCATTTGGTTTTTCTCATTGAATCTCATTCTACACCTTTTCTCATGGAAATTCAGAAATAAAGTCTATCACACGCCCTCCCGCTTGGCTTCAGTGAGGAGAATAGGCAATGGCATCTGAGACAATATGGGGCTTGCTTCTTGACATCCCCTTTTTCACTGCCCTTTCGTTTTGTTTTCATCATCTCACTGAATGTTTTTTTTTTTCTTTTTTAATTTAAATGTTGAGTCCCGGCTACTTGAATGCATGAGTGAGTGCCCTGATAATTAGGCTGGTTCTTTGAACTGCAAGATAAGGCAAGTCAATGCCTACATTAAGTAACTCAGACAAGTTCAGCGATGGTCTCTTTCATGTTTCCTGGTCTTTGAGGGGAATCAAAACAGAGAGATGTGCCAGATGTTTGAGTGCTTAACTGTCCTGTTGCGGACAGCTGTCAATTAGAAAAACGCATGCCTAAGAGGTGTGTGTGTGCTTGATACTGTAGTGAAAATGCACCATGCTACAGTGTGTTTACTACAGATAGCTGCCCAGAGTTTAAGACATGCGGGGGTGTAGAGCATGTACTGTACATACTGTAGAACATTTCTTTTATCTTAGACTGAAAAGAAAAGCTTTTATACCTTGACTACAAAATGTGCTTGAGCAGTCATGTGGTTCAATGTGTTGTTTTGCACAGGCATGCATGTTTTTATACTGCTACAGGTTATAGATTTAGTGTGGAAACTCTAGAGCAACAAAACAGCTTTGGTCTTTGGTCTTCAATGAGAATATTATGCATTAGGACTTGTAAATAGGAGATTGGCACCATGAAATATAGATGGCATTATGGTTTTTTAAGTTTATAAAACAAAAGTATGATGTAAGGCATCAGAAAAAAGAGAGTGGGGCATTAGCTAAGAGTTGTGTTAAAGGCTCAGAGAAGGGAGAACAACAATGAATAATGTATGTGTAATGTATGTGTGCTGAATAATAATACAGTTGAACAAGAAACACTAAAGGGGTCCAACAATCTGAGCCAGGGTTGGGGTTGGTTTCCTCTTGTCCTAATTAAACCACTGCCCAGCATACTTGACCTTTAGTAAGTGATGTAGGTATGCATTTCTCATATGATGTAACTGGATGTCGAAATTGAGGAATGCAACAAAGGTTAATAATGAGGGCATTTAGGAACTTAGCAGAAAAAACAACCATAGAAGAAGTAAGGGTGAATATTCTCCAAGATAGCTGGTTCATTTATCTATCTTTTTTTCCCCTCTTACAAACACTGAAATCCCCCATTTTTCTTTTGGTGAGCTGCCAACTACGCTTCAGACGTCTCACAGACCTTTGTGATGCTGTAGCATCTGTAGCTATTGAATCTACTATAAATGGCTTAGTTACCCAGCCAGTGAACATCAGGGACTTGGTCTCACTTTTTAAATATACATGAGAGAAATTTTGTGCAGTTTCAAATACAGACATGAAACAAATGTTCTGTCCTCACAACATGTTTTCAAATTTATAGTGTGTTTCACTTTGTTGTTTCTTTTTTTTTTCATTTTAAAAGCAGTTGCAGTCTAACAGTATAACGGTCTGATCTTGGTCTGAAGTTCATCTCGAGTGTACATATTTTAATCTTGGCCTTCGTGGCTAAATTAGTTTTGATCTTGGTCTCATCTCAGATATTTTTGCCTGGACTTTATTCTCTGCCTGAGTCAGAAACAAACAAAAAAAACAAAAACAAATTAAGAGGAAGTTTACAATATAAAGCAGATCTTGGTCTTCTCTTGGACTCAGTTGAATTAGTCTTGACTACAGAAAGCCCTATTGGTTAATAAACATTGCTGTCCTCTGGCAGGGGTACATGACAACTGAAGCAGGGTTGACATTTGCTTTAACCCACAGAGTTGACCTCTGCGAGGCATTCAAAAATTAAAAGCAGATAGACCTAAACAATTAGAACTAAGCCTGCAGTTTACATTTAGCAGGCCACCTTATCAGACCCATACAGGGTTGTTGTCATGCTTTTGTGCGTGTGTCTGCCAGTGCTGATACAGGGGTGTGCGTGGCCCACGAGTAACCCAATGGGCACGGAGACAAACAACAACCTTTCTGCCTCCCAGCCTGCCGGTCAGCCAACCATAGCCTGTCTGGCTTCCCCATTATGAGGAAGAGAACCTCTATATTTGGACTGCAGCATTGTGGCTGCTTTCTTTCCTCCACACCTGCAAGGATAGGAACAGTTTGGCAGAATTCTTTCTGTTGCTGGCGTGTATCAGAGGCAGAAAATGGGATGCTATAGTGGAGGAGTTAGCCAGCTATTCATTTCCCTGTCACCATTTTCAGTGCACTGTAGCTGTGAAGTTATTGATGTTGCATCTGTTTTCCATGGCAAATCAAAGGTTGTTCGAAGAAAAATTGTGTAAACAGTTTCAATCATCTCACATGTTAAAAAAAGGCAGAGGGACAGGCAAGTGAAAACTCTTTTGCATCCTTGATTAAAACATATTGTAGATAATGAGTGTTTTTGAGAAGCAGCCACAGCTCAAGACCCCCCTTTGCCCAATGCCAGTTCTCTTAATAATGTTCCAATGGTCTTTTAAACCAAATATATTGTTTTGTGAACTGTGTGCAATCACTTGATTATGTTGGGGTGATAGCATCTACAGTAGGCTAAAGTACAATGGTATACCAAGAAAATAAATACTTAGTGTTTTCTTTTTAGACCAATACTGTGATACTGTTAAAAATACAATGGTAAAATACTAGGATCTCAGCCTTCTTCCCTTCTGTGTGGTTTTCAAAATGGCCGACCCTCCTTTGAGTTACCCTCAACAGGGAGACTACTCCGTTGTCTCAGATACAGCAATAGGGGTAACTCAGAAGTGGCTGCTAGAGAAGAAACCTCCATAATTAAATTGAAACACTTCAACTCTTTCACTGGAGCACTCTGTGGTTATGGTTCTGCCAGTCTCCATGGTGACTGTCAGATGCCACTCACACATGCATTTGCAGAGAAGATGCAGAGTTTAATTTTCTGATGGTGGTCGATAGCACACTCTAGAAATCAGGGCATTCTCGTGCCATCTCTGGTGCGTTCATTTAAGGGCCATCGGAGATGCATTTTTCAGTTTGATTTCATGAATGCATGAATGTTTGAATGCACTCTAGATTTTGAAATTGGACCATGGTCATGCAATATGGATTATTCCATTATGGGGTCAATGGTTGTAATTATTTTAACAGTAAATGAGGAGAATTTAAAAAAAACAACTTAACAAAGCACACATTAATGAAAATATACTATTATGTTTCCTGCTGTTTCCTGTTGAAACTTTAGCAGTGGTCTTTTTATAAGTCGCTCTGTACAAACAGAACAAACAGAATAGAAGCCATACAATTTGCTATCATGTCCGTTTATTCATATTTAACCAATAATCTGAGATTGAGGCTGGAAACATTATGTTTTGGTGTTGTATAGAAATGCATCGTACAATAGATGCACTAGCAGAAGCTAAGTAATACTGTGCTAACACTGCAAAATCACAAGTATGGTGTCAAATATGATATGTAGTCATACTATAATGTAGTCAGTGTTTATATGAAAAAATGTACATCTTACACAAATGTACAAGTATTGTTACACAAACCTTTTAGTATTGGGATTACAGTGTTAAACAATTACTGTATATATCAACTACCAAAATGACAAAATAGTCAACTGCAATATAAAATACAAAGGCAAAATGATGAGAGAATCAAACAAAAGAACAATTGTCCAAAAGTGGACAATGAATCATACAATAGTGACAAGCTTTTCTAGTTAATCACTTATATATCCAACAAATACTTTCAAATTAGGCTTCTCCCCAAAACGTGACTGTCAAACAATGACAGAGAATCATTAATGTTTGCTGTTTTTACATTGTGGTAGGTGGCTGTGTTCAAATCATTAAACAAACATGTCCAGTTTCCTTGAACATAGATCTTTGGCTGTTAAACTATCAGTTGGAATGCACACACACACATACACACAGCATGTGGTCAAAATAAAGAGAACATAAACCTAAAGAAAAAGCTAAATCAAGCCATATATCCCCAAGAAGACAATTGTAAGTAAATTGTAATCAGCCCTGAAATAATGTTTCTGACCAATAACGTGCAATGAAGCCTATTTCTGTCTTGATTGGAAAGGTTTACAGGGTTGCAATGCATCCATTAACAAGGCATGAACCACCCTGTGGTTAAAGGAGTACTGGTTTCCAATCAGTAGCTTAAGACACATTAGCCATACACCAAGACCTTCTCAATAACCATGTGTTTCATTATTTTTTCATCAGTGATGTATGCTGATGATTATGATGGTCACCCAGAAAGCAGCTTGTAGCTAGTGCCTAGCAATGACCTCACCCATAGGAAATGAATAGGCCAAAACTATACCAGAAAAGGCTACCATCCCATTGAAGAGCCACTATCACTGAGGGACGTCTTATGCCAATGTTTCATTTAACTTGACCATAACCTGGACATACATTAATGTCTTACTTAAATACTATAAAATATTTAAAAAATAGTTTTCAGATTCATCAGATACAAATTTTATTACATCAAAATCTCCACTTTCTAGTCAAGTCTTTATTAATTACAAATTCTACATATTCATGTCATTCTTTTTTAACGTTATATGTTCATTTGAGTTGTTTTGCAAACATAAAAATCTCCAAAGAGATATTCTGTACACCCTCTACAGATGCAGCACTTGGTCAAAGCAGTACTATAGAAATGTACACATGCATACAGTTTTATCGCCACAATCATAAGGAAAAACGATGCAAAATTTCTGCAACACTGCAAAAATGTAATTTATGTACAAGAAAAAGGTCAATATTTATTCTCCCTATCACCATCTTTGTGTTAAGGCCTGAAGTAAATGTTCATATGTAGAACAAAAAGCCACCTCTAAGCATTAGACTAGTGGTGCTTTGAGCTGCATGACAGTAAAATACAAAACCATGTGATGAAATACTAAGATAAATTAAAATGAGCTTAAAGAAAACATATAGAATTACAGGCACAAAATGAAAGTAAATTTTAACTGCCACAATTTTAACTAGCCAAACATGTTAAAATGCAAAAACTTTATATCTACAAAGTCACAACACTAAAGGTTTTGTTGCACTTGTTTTATAACTTCCTCTATCCACATTGTACAGGATATCATTTATCCCATCCTTTTTTTCCCTGCCATCCTCTATTTGCTTTCTCAGTATGTCCAAAATATGTTAAGCGAGTCACAGATCTATCTTTTCCACAGTTGGCAGTATAAGAGATTATGTTTAATTGACATCAGAACTATGGCACATTTTGAAATGTTTGCACATCAACATGCATTAGCCTTCAAAATATATTCACAAGAGAATGATTTCCAATACACAGCATATTAATTCTCATATCACCACTGACATATTTGGCAACCTAAGTGGATAATGTTTATTTTTTCTTCTGTTGATTGATAATATGCAATATCCAATATGATTGCCCTCCAGATCTGTCAGAGGCAATAAATAACATCTTGACCTAATAGGATACTGTTTTCATCGAATGTTACTTAAATATTGAATGTGTTAGATGACAGGGTTTGTCAGCAAGGGTTTTGCTTAATTAAAATATAAATCAGTCATCTCCTTTAAGTGGTGTATCCTTTGACATGTGTGCTGTCTCCTCTATCTACAATGTGATACAGTTCATTGTCCATGATGAGTGTCTTGATTTTGCATTTATTTTAGAAGCCTTAAGTGTGTTGCCCAGAGTCTTCTTCGATGTCAGGGTTATGACTATTGAGCTTATCTTCTCAGGGGATGTGGGTTTGACCACCATCCTTAAAAGTTAAGCCGGTGAGTTGCCAAAAGGTCAGTTGAAATCCATCCATTACATAAGTTATCCTATGTCAAAATTGTTGACAGAGCCAGACTCAAATCTCAGGGGGGAAGATTTCAAAAAACAACTGTCTCTTTGTAGTGTACAAAAGCATAATGTTTTCTGAATCATACTGGAAACCATCAAGAATTCCCTTACCTCTCCATTTAGAGTGTCTTGATAACCTTGTTGTGCACAAAGGTATGTTGAAATTCATCATCCAGCTGTCAGTGGGTATTTGTTGCCTGGTCCTGCTCTGTAATGCTTTAGAGGCTTCTTTCAATTCAAGTTTGAAGACAGAGAATAAAAACCAAAAGGTTTTCTTTTAGATGTTGATTTTTCTCATCAAAATCGCATTTGTTTCGGTAAGGCAGGGCAAGTCTGAATTTACAGTGTGGTGGTTCTTACAGGTGATGGAAGTGATTGAATCAACAAGGCTATCATTGTCTTTACTTCACTCTGACATAGGAGACAAAGTCAGTCTATCTTATTCACAATCCTCTTTGATGAATGATGTCTGAATTATTTGCTACATAAGATATAATTCCTCATGTGGTTCTTTGTTTTTCTTCACATCACCTAAATAAATCTGTATTATTGTGCTCTAGTCCTTAGAGCAGCCAAACAATGAGCTGGGGAATTTTGCTTTTGAATTAGATTGTATTAGATTATGATGTACCCTTTGGACTAACATCCTCTCTGCTGTTGTGCCTTTGAAAGGCTTCACAATTCCTATTAGAACAAAAAAGTTCTGAAACTCATGCACCATTGAAGGTCTTTAGCGAATCCTTTGAATGTTTGTCAAACATTTTCTAGAGAATGAGTGGCATGACTTCCTCCTGGAATGGGAAGTTAATTTGAGACACACTTTCCTCCAACAGCCTCTTAAAACTCAGTTGTGGAGATTTGGGTGACTTCTGACTGCAGATCCTGCTGGACCCTCCTAGGCCGAGAGCCGCGGTGGATCCGGTCCATGCCTAGTCATGCCGTGTTCTTCCCGGTTTCTGAGGGGGCACAAACAGATAAGGGCTCCCTGGTGGTGTTGCGACCTCTGGTCAGACTGTTCTGGTCCACCTGGGTCCGGCAGGGTAGGCAGAAGTCCCTGAAGCACCTCTTGAAGTTCTCATCCAGAAAGGCGTAGAGGACAGGGTTGAGGCTGCTGTTGGTGTAGCCTAAGGCAATGCACAGGTGCCAGCTGGCTATTACAAAGGGGTTTCTGGTGTCAATCTCCACCAGGGTCTTTACTATGATGAAGATGTGGATGGGTGTCCAGCAGATGATGAAGGCTGCCACCACCACCAGGACCATGCGGGTGATGCGGCGCATGTTGCGGTCTTTCTCCTTTGAGCCAGAGAGCAGACGGACACTCCGCAGACGCAGGATCATCAGACCGTAGCATATGGTAATGACCATCACAGGCACCACAAAAGCAAAGATGAACACACAGATCTTAGTCACTGTATCCCAGTACCAGTCAGGGTCAGGGAACTTCAGCATGCAGATGGTTTTACCTGGAAAGAGAGGTTAGCTCACATCAGTAAGAAAACTGATTGTACCAGGTAGGGAAAGAGGGTTACAATATCAAGATACAGTAACTTGGCTTTGGGTCAGAAAGCAGACATCAGTGAAAAACATAGTAATAGTGTATACATACAGATTAAATAAACTAGTGTCATTACACAATTATTGTGAATTGTGAAGATCCATGACTCCTGAAGAAAACACGTCATCTCACCATTGTCTGTCACCTTGGTCACAGCGATGACCATAATCGGCACCCCGATAGCTGAAGACAGGACCCAGATAAGCACGTTGATCAGCTTGGCCTTGACTGGTGTTCGAAACTCCAGCGCCCTGACAGGGTGGCACACTGCAATGTAGCGGTCCACACTCATCATAGTGAGGGTAAAGATGCTGGTGAACATGTTGTAGTAGTCAATGGCAATAATGACTTTACATAGGATCTCCCCAAAGGGCCAGGTGCTCATGAGGTATTTAGCGCTCTGGAAGGGCAGTGTGCTGGTGGCCAAGGCGTCAGCAAGAGCCAAGTTGAAGATGTAGATATTGGTGGCTGTCTTCATCTTGGTGTATCTGGTTATTGTTACAGAACAGAGACAATGTTGTTGTTTTTCAGGACTAGCAGTAACAAGAACAGCTTAGTGTGGAATTCTCTCTTATGGGATATTGGGGATTTGAGAGCAATATTCAGTGTGTGATGTGTTTTCATGCCCTACAGTAGATGAAGAACTAATTTTCTCAAGCTACAGATGTGTAGAGCAGATAACATGTAACTTTAAACCTCTTATTCTAAGTTTTTATTAAATGAGAGATTTGAGATAATGGTTAGTATTGTATTGACACTCTTAAAATCCCTACTTGCAGGAAAAGTGCCGGGGGGTTGAAAAAACTTGCAGTATTGTCAAATTGAAGTTCAAATTAATTGTAAATTTATTGGATCCTACCTTTATCATG